>ML282091.1:0-18251 GCA_005239495.1 Nicotiana undulata | reverse complement strand
GACTCCGAAACAACGTTATCTATGCATAATTAATTCAATAATATCAATAAAGACTCAATAATATAATCCCATAGCCTAGGTGTTCATTTTCTAGCATTCTTCCAAGAATATCAAAATTTAACCTCGGGCCCACGTGGTCTAAACTCGAGGTTCGGACCAAAACCCGATCACTCATAAGCCCACGAGTTCAATTATGTAATTAGTTTTAGGATCCGACCCCAAATTGAGGTTGAATCATCCAATTTTTCCCAAAAACCTGACACTACCCAAAACCCAATTTCTACCTTAATTTCCATGTTTTAGGCCTATAATCTAGTGATTAGTTGAATAAATTAAGAGAAAACGAGGTTAAGAGCACTTACCTATGGAGTTATGGAGGTTGGGGAGCTTGATTCTCGGTTATGGAGGCTTGGGGAAGAAAAGAGAAGTGGAAAATGGGAAGAATCCCGTATAAGGTTCTGTTTTGGTATTAAAAAAAATTACTGAACGAGTTTGTGCTCTGCGATCGCAGAAGAACAATTGCGATCGCAGAAGAGGACCGGATGATACTCTACGCGATAGCAGGAAGACCTACGCGATCGCAGAACCTAAGGCCCCCCACCCTGTGCGATCGCAACACCCTCGCGACCGCATTGACATAATTACCCCAGACCTCTGACTCGACTAATACCCTATGCGATCGCGGAGCTGGCATTGCGATCGCATAGAGAACCTAGGACCCCTACCAATCTAATGTTGTGCGATCGCGGAGATGTATATGCGATCGCACTGAAGAAAAGGCCTGACACCAGAAAACTAACAAAAACCAGATTTTCCTAAGTTTTTACACTCCGTTAGCTACCCGAAACTCACCCGAGCCCTCAGGACTCAAAACCAAAAACACACACGCCTCCCAAATCATCATACGGACTTGTTTGAGCATTTAAACCACCAAACTATCATCAAAATCATCGAATTAAACCTCAAAACTCCTAGAAATTTCTTAAAACTTCATAAAGCTTAATTTTACCAATTTGATCCGAAACACGTCATTTCAAGTCTGTTCTACACCAAATTTCACAGATAACTCACATAACATATAATAAACCTGTTCCGGGCTCCGGAACTATAATACGGTCCTGGTAACACGGTTTTCACACAATTATTCATTTTCAAAATCCTTTATTATTTTCAAAAAACAATTTTTTTTAAAAATTCATTTCTCGGGCTTCAGACCTCGGAATACGCTTTCGGGCATACGCCCAAGTCCCATATCTTCCTACGGACCCTCCAGGATTGTCACATCACGGGTCCGGGTCCGTTTACCAAAAATGTTGACCAAAGCCAACTTTATTCAACTATTCAATTCAAAGTTCCATTTTTATCAAATTTTCACATCGAAGCTTCCCGGCTACATGCCCGGGCTGCGCACGCATATTGAGGTGAGATTAACAGAGGCTTTCGGGGCCTCGGATCACAGATTTAGCTAGAATTACTTAGGATGACCTTTTGGGTCATCACAAGGACGAGCGAGAGATGTGGAGCATTTATCCATGCCCATTTAAGACTCCAAGTATGATTCCAGACCCAGTAGAGGATGAACCTTGGTTTAAAAGGGGAAGACTGTGATGACCCCCCCAGTCGTCTTGTGTATTGTATCCATGTTCCCCTATTTATTGTTTAGTTTATGTTCACTTGTGGTTACGTGACTTTTCGGGATAGTTGGTTTGGTTCCGGGATGTTTTAGAGTGAATTGGGACACTTAGTCCCAAGATTGGAAGCTTAAGTTGAAAGAGTTGACCGGATATTGACTTTTGTGTAAACGACTCCAGAATGGAGTTTTGATGGTCCCGATAGCTTGATATGGTGATTTTGAACTTAGGAATATGTTCGGATTTGGATTTGGAGGTCCGTAGGTCGTTTTGGCTTGAATTCACGAAAGTTGAAGGTTTGAAAAATTGAGAAGTTTGACTGAGAGTTGACTTTTTTGATACCGGGCTCGGATTTTAGGTTCGAGAGTTGGAGTAGGTCCTTTGTGTCATTTATGACTTGTGTGCAAAACTTGAGGTCAATCGGAGTTGGGTTGGTATGATTCGGCATTAGTTTTAAAAGTTGGAAGTTTACTAGGCTTAAATTGGGAGTGTGATTTGAAGTTGCGATGTTATTTTATGTGAATTGAGACTTCAACTAAGTTCGTACCGTGTTTTAAGACCTGTTGGTATGTTTGGATAGGGTCCCGGGAGCCTCGGGTGTGTTTCAGATGTTCGAACTCATTTTGGACTTTGGTAGATTGTTGATTATATGTGCTTCTGGTTTCCTCTTTTGCGATCGCGAAAGGAGGATCACGACCGTGAAGGGTTAAATCTGGCAGGTGGGAATTTTTTCTATGCGTTTACGAGGTTAAGACTGCGATCGCAAAGCTTTGAGGGGTTATTCTATGCGAATGTGTGAGAGGAGACGGTTCACGAAGAAGGAAGAGGTAGCTTGAGATATTCCACACGTCATCCGGATCGCGTGAAGCTGTCCATGATCGCATACGTTTGGGAGATTGGTCACCGTGTACGCGACCTATAGAGAGCATTCACGTAGAAGGTTTAGTTACTGAAGATATTTTTCTTTGAGATCGTGAGGGGATTTCCGCGATCGCGAAGTGTAATCACTGGGCAACAGGTATTAAAATCCCAAATCGAGGGTTAGAGTATCATTTCATATTTTGAGTTGTAGAGCTCGGTCTTGGGTGATTTTGGAGGAGATTTTTACGTCTTGGATCCGGGTAAGTATTTTTGACTCGTATTTATTGTTATATCATGATTCCACCATTAATTTTAGCATTTTATTAGTGAATTAAAGTGAAAAAATGGAGAATTTTGTGAAAACTTTGCAAAAATGAAAAAAATGAGGTTTGAAGGTCGATTTGAGGTCTGAATTAGATGATTTGATTTGGTTAGACTGTAACTGAATGCGTGCTCAAAATTTAAGAATTTCTTCAGGTTACGAGTGCGAGCCCAGCACTGACTTAGCTTTATCATTTGGAATCAATTGTTATAGCTTTTATTAATAGTATTACGTTATTTTGAGTATATTCAAGCCTTCTGGTAGTTAATGCATGTGGGAAAGGCTTGTTAAGAGAGTAATTTAGTTTGCTTAAGGTAAGTATCTTATATAAACTTGGTTGAACCATTAGTTTTCTGAATTATTTGTAATAGCTACGTGCTATGGGTGGCGCATATGTGTGGGGTTGAGCCCATATGCGTGCACCAGGGTATTATTGTCATGCTCGGGGTAATACTTAGGCTATGACATGCCTTGAAATAGTTTTTAATCTTCAAGTTGAGATGTTTCTCCTATTTGTGCCCCTCTGTGAGTTAGTTGTACCATATTTGAGATTTCGTTGAGGCTATTCTTGTGTTTGAACCTGATAAACTGTTAATTAATGATGAAAATTATCTGTTCTAGTTGTGATAGCATACATTGCACATGCCTACACTACATCATGTTATTTATACTTATCCAGGAGTATGAATGTGATAATCATTGATCATGTACATATATTCCCCCATATTTGCCTTCTCTGTGTTATGAGCTGGACTGGTAGCTTGTGACCACACCGAGAAGATTATGATTATTAGCACGTGAATTGTCCGTACAATATGTGAGTTGTTCGTGAGATTGATACTATTAGCACATGATTTACGTGCAGCACGTGAGTTATCCGTGCAGATCCAGTTATTCATATTATTAGGGCATTAGTTTGTTCGTGCAACATGTGAGTTGTTCGTGTGGTTAATTTTATTAGCACATAAGTTGTCTGTATAGCGTGTGGATATGGATCCATCCTCCTAGGATCACCCTGTCGTGTTTCTCTCTTGGTGGTGTACACGCAGTTATTGAGAAAAACTTGTCAGTGATTTGGTACAGCTATGGAAAGGTTGAGGAAAGTCTGGCCAGTGTTATTTTGAATTGCATTTCATCTTTACTTGTAATTTTCATGATTTATTATCTAATTATCTGCATATCATCTTATATGTTGTACCCATGACTGAGTAGAGATTTTGAGTAATTGTACCCACACACAAAGATAGTCCTTTAGTATCTTATACATATTAATATTATTGTTCTGTACTTGTTGGATTATATGAAAACCGTACAAGCTATAGCAAGTATCATTTATAATTTTTGTTTCTTTTACCCCGCCGTGGTTAGTTACGATACTTATTGAGTATATTGAGTCGGTTGTACTCATACTATACTCTGCCCTTAATTGTGCAGATCCAGGTACGGGGACTAGTTACCAACAGTAGACTTGCTTGTTGGACTATCTTTGAGAGGTGAGGTAGAGCTGCATCATTGGTCGCAGTTTTGACTTGTCCTTTTCTTACATAATTTTGTTACAGTTTAGACAGTGTTATTATTATTCAGTTTCAGAATTATATTTCATTGTAGAGCTTATGGCTCTGTATTTACCAGCTCCTGGGGGATTTATGTTGTATTAATAGTTTTTGGTTGTATTGACATTTCAGATTTATGCTATTTCTATAAGTTTTGTTGTTCTATCTCCTTTATTATTATGTTTCGGCTTGCCCAGTCGGTATGTTAGGCGTCATCACAACGAATTGGAATTTTGAATTGTGACATTTTTCTTAATATTATAACAAAGGAATTGTGTACTAATAATAAGATGAAATATAATTCATTTATTATATGTTGCAAATATCATTTTACAAGTTATCCGTTATATTCACAAACTATATAATCATAATATTTGTGTCATACAATAGCTAATAACTGACGATATGGTTTATTTTCTTAAATTTCATAAACTTTTTTTTTGAATACATTGCCTAGAGAAAAAAATAATAGTTGCAATTCTGTTGAAATAGTTAGATTTAATGTGCTTAAATAAGCAGAAATCGTATTGTATAAGTATTTAACTTTTAATATTAACGGTGCATCGAGACAGGTCCTACTACTAATATTTAGGAAAAGATAATTGAAAAAGAAAACATTAAAAGCACTAGTCATTTGCCTAAAGGTCTGTTTGGAAAGTCACTCGTAATTGAAATTGGTGTCATTATTGGAGTAGTAATTACATAGCCTATTAATTACGACGACACATTTGTTTGTCATAGCATAATTATAGTGTAATTATATGCGTGTTGTTTGGTTGCACAAATACAATTACACAGTTAGATTAAATTTTAAATGAAGTAATTATCAAAATTTAAAAGTTAATATAATAAATATATGCCTATAAATAAATTTTTATAAGTATAATGATATTAGATTTGATATTTAAGATGCATATTTTTTCTTAAATATACAGTAATTAGTAATCATATATTTATAACTAATATTGTAAAAATTATTGATATACATATTTTCCAAATCAGTAATATTTAGTTTGATTATTTATAAAAATAAAAACACACATTTTGTAAGAACATCATGGGATGCATGTTTGATAAAATAAATTGATATTTCTAAATATAATGTCATAACATTATGCAAATATTTGACAAAATTAATCTTTCAATTCTAACTAAAAAATGAACAACATGCAATGTGAAGTAACAAGCCAATAGTATTAAAACAAGTAAATTGGAACCATAAATAGAATACAATTTCAAAATCTCACAAAAAAGTACTTAAACATATGTCAAATTCCATCACAATAAAAATAAGTTCCAATAGAACTTAAGAATAAGAAACATAATAAATTTATAATCTTGTTCAACAATGCACGCCATGTTTGTTAATGATTCATTATTTCTAATACTAGGAGGTATAATTTCAAAAAGAATAATATTGCTGTTACGCAAAATGAAGAAAATAAAATAAAAAGAAATTGAAATAATGAAATAAAAATTCATAAAGAAAACAATTTAAAAAGTAACGTTGTAATTACAGTGTAATTATCACCAATTCTCATATGCCTTTTGAAAATTAGAGAGAGTAATTACACGTCTCTAATTACACAACAATTTCATGTTGACCAGCTAATTACTTAGCCAAACAAACATGTTTAAATGTATAATTACACCTAATTATACCCAAGTACAAGTCGTAGGTGGTTTCCAAACACGCTCTAATTGCAAATTGAAAATTGCTATGCCGTCCTATTTCTTCAAATAGGAATGGTTCTACTTGACAAATCAAAAGGTAAGTTAAGTAATTACAAGTGAATTACAATTGATTGCAAATTTGCAATAGCCAATAGTTCATGTTCGATATGTGCAAACAACACGTAACCTGTTGTCCTTTTTGGTCCATAAAAAATACACACACTCCCCTTTCACACTCTCACTCTCACTCTCCCCTTCTTCCTTCTTCCTTCTTCCTCCATTTGTCCTAGCTTACTCTACATTCTCTTCCTAAAATCCTAATGGAGCATCCCTTCTTCATCAATGGCCCCCCCTCTAACCGACCTGAAGCATTGCGTTGGCTATCCATCGCTGGAAAGCTCTTAACGAATCGTGACCTAGTCGGCAGCAAATCATTCGCAACCCGTGCCCGTGAATCCGACCCGACATTAGCGCCTGCTACCGACCAAATACTCGGCATCGTCGATACTTTAAGCGCCGGCGACAAAAGGATAAACAACCACCACTTCGACTACTACTCTATTCTCCAAATCCCTCCTAACCAAACCCAAAATGCCGACTTCATCGCTGATCAGTATCGCCGATTTGCTCTTCTTCTCAACCCTCAGAACAACAATTTCCCCTTTTCGGATCAAGCTTTTCGCCTTGTTGTTGATGCATTCTCAGTTCTTTCTAACCCCTTGAGAAAAAGTATGTATGATAAGGAGCTGGGTTTCTTCCTTAACCTTTACCCAGTTGCTTCTACACCTACCCCTGTGAATTTTGTGCATCATGGTGCATATCCTTCAATACCCAGTTCAAATGCAGACCAAATGTTTGTGAATTTGCCCAGTCAAGATCAAGGGTCGCATGCTGCTGGAGTGAGCTTTAGTAGAGACCCACAAGCTGGAATTTCTGTGCCAGTCAAATTTCTGAATCGTGAACAAGAAACTGTGACCTCTATGGCAGGCTCGGTTACAGAGCAACAACATCAGCAAACACAACAACCTGTAACATTTCTGAGACAACAGGCACAACCACCAGTGACGTCTATTTCATTTTCAAACACAGATGAACAACCCGCGACATTCTTGAGTTTGAACCAACCACAGCCGGTAACCTCTGTGAGAAGCTCAAATACAGAAGACCCACCATTTGGTATCGGGTTGAGTTCGACACAAGGGCCAGAACCGATAGTTTCTGTAGAGCAGCATGGGAATCAGCACCTCCCAGAAAGGAATGAGAATGTGGTGGGGAACAATGAAAACAGGTCTGCTAGTACTAGTAATAATGTGACTAATGCCAACGAGAAAGAAGGAAATGTAGATGCTTCAGATAATAGGATACCCAGTTTCTGGACTGCATGTCCTTATTGTTATATTATGTATGAGTTCCCTTTGGAATATGCTGATTGTACTTTGCGATGTCAAAATTGTAAGAGGGCTTTTGAAGCTGTAACAATTGCGTCCCCTCCACCAATTATTGATGGAAAAGACGCTTATTTTTGTTGTTGGGGATTTATGCCTTTAGGATTGTCTTTGGAGAATTTTGAGAGAAATGGAGATAATGGTTCAAGCTGGTCTCCATTTTCGCCGATGTTTACTTGTCCGCATGCTGGGGGGAATGGAGGGAGTAATATACATAATCGTGTAGTTGGAGAGCAGAGTGATGTGGATAATCTTGGCGCTTTGCATAATGCAGGTGCATCGATCAGTGGGGATGAGCAAGAGCATTTTGCTCCAAGAATATACGTTGATGATGATGATGATGTGTTTGTTGAGGTGTCGGAGGCTGGTGAGGAGTCGGATGAGGATTGGAATCAGAATAAGGAGAGGAGCAAAGCCAAGAGTGGGAAGCGGAAGAGTGCAAGGACGGGAACGCCAAGTAGAAATGCCAAGAAACAGCAAGCTGTTAAGGCAAAGAACGTTGAAGGGAATAATGACATCAATTTGCTAGATGGTTTAGCAACTCAAGATGGTGTAGAAATGTCACATGTTATGGCAGTTGAGTCAAATAAGAAAGGTATTGCAAGTAAGACAAGAAGGCAACCTGGCGGGGTCGCAAAACACTTTGGGAATTTGGATTTGAATGTGGAGTTCAGTAATGATGTTGAAGAGCCTATAGTTCAGATAAGCCACGAAAATGAAGCAGGAGAGGGAGAGGATGACACTGTTGAAGTGATTGGGTTTTTTGAAGGTCTTGATGAATTTCTTAGCAGTCTTCCTATACTCGATGTTGTGGATGGTGATAAGGTTGAGGCTGCCTAGTGAAGTAAGATACTTCTTTTATCGTAGTTGTAGCATTAATTTTTGTCTTTTGTATGCTGTACTTAAGAATAGTGTAGAATTACTCAGGCATTGGCCTTAATATTTCTAACTGTAATGCTAATGTATAACTGTTCTCTTCCGAAATAGCTGCAGGAATCAGTTTATTGCCTCTATCTGCATACTTAGTGATCTTTAGTTCTTTTTCAAAATATAGTATTTCTTAATTCGTCCTTTCCCAAAAATTTATCTTTTCATTTTTAAGAGAGGAAGTGGGTCTGTAAATGGCCTCATTCGCCCACTTTCTGAGCATCGGAAAACAAAGTTGAATTGCAAATTGAGCTCCTGTCTATGTCAAAAGTAAGTATTAGTCTATTTTCGCGGGCAATTGATAGTGTTATTTTTGTTACTTTAGTTCTGTCCCTTAGCCACAAGGTGGGTTGCTCTGATTGTAAGCACCCTTCACTTCCAACCAAGAAGTTCTGAGTTCGAATCACCCCAAGAGCAAGGTGGGGAGTTCTTGGAGGGAAGGATGCCGAGGGTCTATTGGAAACAGCCTCTTTTTACTCTAGGGTAGGGCCCAGACCCCACTTGTGGGATTATACCAATATTTTCAATATCTTGTAGTAATTCTTTACTTTCCTTTGCAAGCTATGCAGATCTGCTCCTACTTGCTAGAGGCTTTGAATTTGAAAGAAGTTTACATATCTCACTCTCTTTGGTTCATCTTTCTAATGTTGGCTAATAGGCTAAGAATTTGAAGGAAGTTTACATATCCCACTCTTTGGTTCATCATTCCTGGTATAATATGGTTCCATTGAGAGCAAGCTGACTCGAACATCACGGTTATAAAAAAAATGTTTTGTGGTAGCACATTTTTTTTCAAACTCCGAACTCTCATTCCATCCGAATATGTGGTTTGATGCACATTATAGGTTTGAACCCTATCGTATCCGAATATGTGGTTTGATGCACATTATAGGTTTGAACCCTATCGTAGACAAGCCTAGTATTTTAGTGAAGAAGGGTAGATGGACGAGATCATTATCTATCAGGTTTCAAACCATGCGCCGCTCGCCCTCGGGTTTCTCAGTTATCAGGAAAAAAAATAGATGACCTTAACTAGCAGGAAGGTCATGAAGGAAATATCGACTACGTTACTCCATCCCAAGAAAGTTGTTTTACTCTCTTTTTCGTTCCAACTCAAGATATTGTCACTTTCCTTGATGAGAAACGTAGTAAGAGTATACTTGTTCAAAAATCATATAGGATTCATTCTTGCTCCAAACAGAACATTAAACCCATGCAAACAATTATTTTTAATTCTAGGTACTTTTTATACAATATACTCGTAACTAACAATATGATATCAAAATAAGACTGGTTTTACAGTAGGATAGAATTTGAAAGTGTGTTCAGAATAATTTACTCCCTCCGGTTCACAATAAGTGACAAATTTGCTTTTAGTACGCCCACTAAGAAAATACTAAATTCTATACAAAAATACCTATATGACTAAACTACCCCTAATTAAACATTTAATGTGAGGAGTAAGAAAACTTTTTAAGGATATGTACATAAAGGTTATTTTGTAAAAACAAATTGAATTCTTTATTGATTACATAACTGAACACTTATTGTGAACCAAAATGAAAAAGGAAACTGGTCACTTATTGTGAACCGGAGGGAGTATTAAAGAGAGGGCAGCCACAATGATGGAATGGAACTTCAAGAAGTAGCTAAACTCAGAGATATCTCACGGAGATAAAAGGTCTTTTGCCACGATCCGAAATCTCATCAATATCGTGATGGCACCTAACCCAACCCGCTAGGTAAGACAAATTGTATAAGCTACAACGACGAGGAGAAATCATCAATATTATAAGTAATAACGCAAAAGAATTTAATACAACTATGAGTCACTACGATTTAGATATACAAAGCTGGTGAAATGAATAGATATAACATCTGTTTGACAGTTACATAAACAGAAATGAAATCCTAAGCTACCATGAACAAAAGGGTAGCATGAATCCAGTACACTGATACATCTCCAGTGCAAAGCTCCGTCTTTACAGCTATGCAGCTCCAAAATCTGCACGCAAGGTACAGAAGTGAAGTATGAGTACAACCAACCACATGTACTCAGTAAATATCTTAGCTAACCTCAGAGAAGTAGTGACGAGGTTTTTTAGTCGAAAGATACTCGCTAGTTAAATAACTAGTGCAATATAGCAAAGACTAGCAACATGAAGTATAGCAGAAACAATAACTATTATCTCATCAGAACAAGTGATAACAATACAAGTAAAGGCCCAGCTTTAACAACAAGTCACCAAGTAGAATCGCACACGTATAGCACGTCGTGCCCACATTATCAATCACCCTGCACGACAAAGATCTTGTGCCACAACATAAGTCACACACGCACGACAACGACCTTGTACCATAATATAAATCACACTTGCACGACAAAGATCTCGTGCCACAGTAATCCAATTCTGTACCAATTGCCAAATAACACGTTCAAAAGAACTTTTCAAAAATCAAATTTATTAACGCATGAAGACAACTTTCTCATCTCGTCAATCCAGTATACTAACAACAACTCAAAAAAATAAAAGATAACAACTCCACCGAGGTAAAATCCATCTTGGCAACCAAATCATCAAGTAGTCACAGAGGCATATATTAGCATGTTAAAAACAACGCAACAAGTTATGTAAAAATGCAGGACACACATAAAAAAGTCATAAGGCCAACAAGAATGCATAATAATGCGGATAAAGCATGACTATAGTTAAATCAAGTATAGCAACCAAGTCCAAGTAGTTATACAAAGAATCACATATGTATCACAGAGTGCACACATCCCAATCAAGATACATTACAAGAATAAGTCTGGATGGGTGTTCATAACCTACGTGCATCTATCTCCGAGGCTATTATAGCATAAGTCTCAAGATTTTCTCATCATATTCAAAATAAGGTACCAATAGCCTCATCATTTCCTTAGCATGGTTTACAGTGCTCACGAAGTCGATTAATTTAATAATACATGGAATCAAGTAAAATACACAACCAAATAAGGAATAGAGTAAGCTAAAATCTACCCCTGAGCATGAATACCAATGGAACATGTATATACAACTTTACCTCATATATACATCACCCCTGCATGTAGCAAACAATATCAATTAGCATGAAAAGTTCCCCCAACCAAACTAGGCAAGACACTTACCTCAAACAAGCCAAATTAACTAAAAGATAGCCTTTTCCTTAGAGACCGCCTCAGCCCGACTCAAATCTAACCAAAAAAGACTCGATAACATCAAATAATACAAAAAGAACTAATTTCAATTAACAAAGTTGTAATTTTTACCGAATCTCAAAAGTCAACAAAAGCCAACTTCGGATTCGCTCAGTCGAAACCCGAGTCGAGTGATAGATATCGACTACCCATAACCCACGAGTCCAAATATATGATTAGTTTTTAAACTCGAGTCCAATTCGATTCTCAAATCTTAAATTTTTACTATTCAAACATAGTAAAAAATTCCCAAGAATTCCCTTCTAATTTCATGATTTTGATGTTCAAAATCCATAGGAAACCAAGTTATAATATAAACTGAGTCAAATAACATACCCAATAGTTATTTGTGACAATCGCCTCTCACCAAGTCTAGGGATCAAAATGTGATAAGATGAGACTAAGTCCCGAAATACACAATATATAACCAGCCGCAAATGCACATTTGGGACCAGGGGTTCAATGCGGCCACCGCAAAAGCGAACAAAGGCTGGAAAAAATGAACCCTGACAGAGCCAACAAATATCGCATTTGCGACAAAATGTTCCGCAAATGCGTAGCCCCTCACCACACAACCAGTCGCAAAAGCAACGCATAACCTCACAAAAGCGAACACCTCAACAGTCGCAAATGCGACGCAATCTTCGCAAATGTGAAGTCCCTACCCCGCAACCATGATTCACAATTGAGACCACCACTACGCAAATGTGATGGTCGCATATGTGACCTCCTCATCGTAAATGCAAGAAAATCATAACCACCACAACTCAACTTAGCAAAAAAAATATGAAATCAAGTCGAAACTCTCACGAGTCCCTCAGGAACCCATCCTATCATACCAATAAGTACATAAACCTCATACGAACTCGCTCGCATGGTCAGATCATCAAAATAACATATAAAACCACGATTCGAACCCTAAAACGTATCAAAATCCCAGTGAAACTCAAGAACTTCCAACATCACAATCAAGCGTCTGATTCCCATCAAACCAACTTGGAAGGAGAACAAACTTTGCACACAAATTCCAAATGATGTAACAGACCTATTCCATGTCCCAGAATTGAAATTCAAACTCAATGACCACAAAGTCAACTCTTGATCAAACTTATAAAGATTCTAAACCTTCAAATTTTTAAATTTCGCGAAAAAAGCAAAATCAATCTAGGAACATCTAGATCCAAATCACACATATGCCTAAGTCCAAAACCACCATTCAAACTTATTGGGATCACCAAAATATGAATCTGGGACCATTTACACAAAAGTCAAACCTTGCTCAACTCTTTAACTTAAAGCTTCCAAATTGAGAATTTCTCTTCCAAATCAATACGAACATCGAAACTAACCATACACGCAAGCCTCGATATACCATATGAAGCTACTCAAGACCTGAGACCACCGAACAGAATGCTAAAACTCAAAACAGCCGGTCGGATCGTTACATTCTCCCCCACTTAAATATACGTTCGTCCTCAAATGTGCCAAGAGACATTTCAAAGCCATAAAATCACTGTATAAACTCACCATACATATACCCAGTCACCTCAATCAATAAAATCCTATCAACACAATCTCGACCGAAGATTCTTACTTCAACCTCAACCGACAAGCCTTAGAACCAAATTTCAACTTCCAAGACTACTCCTAAGATCCGATTCTCTCATATACACACTGTATCAGTCTCAACCAGCTACAACAAATCATAAATATATCCACAAGATATAACCACACAAGGTAACTCATTGTTCATAAGGCCATAACAATATCTCTGACCACAATAGTTTTCCATTACCAAACTCGGTACCGATAACAAACCTCATATCAAATAAAACCTTGTTCCAAAGCTTACCAACAATGCTTATGAGACACGAAACATGTCGAAACTCATAACCAATCACCCAATCAACAAGTCACGAACCATTACCAAACTCTAAGCTAATTAATGACATGCTTATTCCCACATACCTTATCCTAGTCCGATTGCACTAATTCTAGGTCTCATGATCTCATCTCCTCCAATACAAGCTATTCGACCGATAAGACATGCCAAATGCCACATAGTCATACACGACGACAATCCGTGCCTCTAACAGGAAATGACTCAAATATAACTAGAGATAGAAGGAGAGCCAAATAAGAGAACCGCCTAACAAATTGAACAAATACCACCACAAAGCACAACCCTATGAGCCCATGTCACAAGGAAGAAACAAAACATACGAAACAAGCACAAAGATCGTATCCCAACATAACTTTGATGCCGTACGTGACCCAATCCAAATATACCTATCCCTATGAAATACTCATCAGGCCATAATTCTCACAATCAACAATTGCATGTGTACCAACAACAAACACGGGAAATGCATGACCATAACCATAGAGAAACGCATAGTACAATGTACCCCATATAGGAAAACTATAACCAAGGCACAATAAACAGTTCAACAAGAAATATACCAAAACACGAATAAGGTCGACTTTATCCGCAGACACACTCCCAACCATAGCTGTGTTGAGTAAACGAAATTTGATCCGAAGTAGAATACACATTCTCATTAGGCCTACCAATGGGCCCCTAAATCAATTCCAGACAACCCAAAATAGGTAAATACCCTTCTAAAAGTCTGCAGTAACCTATCTATAGTACATACGATTAATTGGCTAACTTTTAACAAATCTTCACTGTTCGCAACCAAGGAATAATCCAACTCTAAGAACATATAATCCCTAAACCTCAAGAATACATAAATCTCTATATCCGATCCCAACTCCACCACCCAAATGACTGACACATCTCTCATACACCATCATCTTACAAAAATAATCACATAAATCTTCTGTACCACGTCGCAAAACCTGAACATCGGTAGTCAACAACTAGACGATTACCGTAATACCAGTCCAGCATTCAAAAGTCAAATCCATATTACAAATCCTAACACGCACACCCCATAGGCGATACAAGGTAGTACTGGCATTCTCCAAACATCTGAAATCTTCTATGTCGTCTAGAACTCATGACCTTCCTTTCAAAAATCAAACTGCAATCCTGTCCATGAAGTCTCAATCCCACACGACGCATAACCTCAATCATGCTATCTTATAAAAAACATGAGGATCTCGTTCTCAAATCTGAATCACAAGTAGGATAGGCATCCCATCAATCGAAAACCTTCCACTAACTCAATCTCGTAGAACAAAATCACAACATGTAACGAATTTCCCCATGCTTGTGGAGCACATCAACCACAAGTCGTGACCAAACCATCGCAAACTCTTCGAACACATTTGCACATAATAAAATCATTAGAACTTCCCATCTTTCTTTGCTTATCGTTGTATTGGTAAAAAATAGCTTTACACGTAGTCAGAATCTGGATGACTCAGCCAACTATGTGGACCAAAGAAAACAACACATGTGGAGGTAAAGATACACGGATGTACGGGATAAAAGAGATACGGTTAGTATACTCTTTCATATAATAGCCACGAGAAAGAGACACGGTTGAAATGAATCTAGACAGAGCAGCGGGCAGGTACAAGATTAACTCAACAGGCACGGAATTGATTTATCAACCACGAGTATATCAGCCACGGGAAACCTAATGAAGAAGAAGAGACACGGTCATGACGAATCTGGACACAATAATGGGCAGATTCGAGGATCAACAGTTAATGTCATATACGTTATGTAACTCCTAAAATAACAGTTACGATTCACCATTGTAACGCCTCATTAATGTAATAATTAGTCATTAATGAGCCATCATTACTGGAATCCAAACGTTGTACTAGGAGAATCTCCCTATAAAAGGGAAGAAAATGTAACAAACAAGACATCTGAATTCTCGAATACAAACTATTTTACTTCTCGCATATTGCTATCAATCTATTGTTTCTTTACTTATTATTTCATTCTCTTTTCGATTATCAGTAACCCGAGTTTATCCTAAAATAGCTTTGGTCAAAGGATCTTATTCTTTGGTTAAACAAATTGGTTCCGTTACCGGAAAACTGATAATCATCGTTTTCTCTACCAACTGATATCCTTAAAATCATGTCGAATTCCAACAACAACGACAATAATAACAGCGTCAACAACAACGACGATAACAACCAGCTAATAAATGGAACCCCAGTTTCAAATCCTCCTCGAGGAACTCCACGTGCTTCGAGAGAACCATCCCCTGAAAGAGCTAACAATCGTAACAATAACGAACAACCAGTGGAGCCAGATCAAATAAGGCAAATGATTGCCGAATACGTGGGGCAGGCTTTGCAGGAGTTTGCAAGAGGATTACCACAAGTACCTCCAGTACCACCAACACTGCCTCCGAATAATACAATTGTAGTAGAGGATCTGCAAGCGGGGTTAACAAATTTAACCAGGGATGAAACTCTCAATACACCTCTTGAAACACGACCAGGTACGACTAATAATTCGGAATTACAAAATTTATTACTAACCATGCAGAAGCAAATGAAAGAACAGAACGATCGCATCGAGCAAATCCCTGGTGTTCCGCCTATTATCAAAGGAATCGATGTGGATAGGTATTCTCAACAACCTTGGAAGCCAAGTGCAGCTCCGTTACCTATACCCAAGAAGTTTAGAATGCCTGATGTTCCCAAATACGATGGAACAACCGACCCACGTGATCACGTGACTGCTTTCACCACTGGAGTAAAAGGCAATGATTTAACAAAAGAGGAAATAGAATCAGTCCTTGTCAAGAAATTCGGAGAAACACTCACGAAAGGAGCCTTAACCTGGTATTCTCTTCTCCCTGAGAACTCTATAGATTCTTTTGCTGAACTTGCAGATTCGTTTATAAAAGCACACTCTGGTGCACAAAAAGTTGAAAAACGAATGGAAGATATATTCAAGATAAAGCAGGGAGACAAGGAATTGCTCCGTGAGTTTGTAGATAGATTCCAACGGGAAAGAATGCAACTACCGAGGGTGCCTGACAACTGGGCAGCCATGGCATTCACAAGTAACTTGAACGAGAAAAGCTCAGAAGCCACGAGGCGACTCAAAGAGAGTCTAAGAGACTTCCTAGCCACGACATGGAATGATGTGTAAAACAGGTATAGTACTAAACGCAGGATTGAAGAGGATATAACTGCACGATCAAAATATGAGGAATACCCCAGAACAAGACGCCCAGAATTAGAGAAAAGGTCAGGTAAAAACAGGTATGATCCTTACTTAGGACCCTCGGGACGTGACCTACGTCCCAGGTTCGAAAATACAAGACCTTCGGGAAGAGATACAAACTCATCCTCATCTAGATCCAGGAGAGATCGAGATGAACGATCCCGGGGTATTACCCGAATTGGAGACCATAGCTTTAATGTAAGCAGCACTGAGCTCGTCTCAATACTGAGAAGTATGGGGGACAAAGTTAAATGGCCGAAAGAAATGCGTTCTAATCCTAACAGGAGGAACCTCGATCAGTGGTGTGAATTCCACAATGATCACGGCCATAGAACAACAACTTGCATATTTTTACAAGGTGAAGTAGAACATCTATTAAAACAGGACTATTTAACAGACTTGTTTAGTGATAAAGGTAAACATGCATATATGAAGAACAAGCAGGAGCCACCAAAACCACCCTCTCCAAAATGGACTGTCAATGTCATACATGGAGGAGAAGAAGTAAACGGGATAGTCTGCCAGCTAACATCAAAAGTCACGAGCACCCATGGAAAGCGAGTTCGAGAAGAAACGAGGGAAGATCAAACATCTTTTGNTTTGGTGGATTAATACTTCCACACAATGACGCGCTGGTAATATCCTTACTCATTCATGACACTAACGTTAAAAGGGTGTTGATTGATCCAGGCAGTTCAGTCAATATTATTTTGATGAAAGTCATGGAAGAAATGCTAGTAGAAAACAAAATGATTCCAAAGGTTCGAGCCATATCTGGGTTCGACAATTCAACAGTAATAACTAAAGGTGAGATCGAACTCAATACTTACGCTGAAGGAGTCGTCAAAAATGCAAAGTTCCAAGTCATTAATACAGAAATGGCTTACAACGTCATCCTGGGAAGACCATGGATTCATGACATGAAATTGATCCCATCTACTTTACATCAAGTGATAAAATTTCCTTCCAAATGGGGAATAAGGCAAATCAGGGGTGATTAGCAAACCTCGAGGAATATTAATTCAATAACTCTTAACAACAAAAAAGATGCGGAAGAAACAATGAATTGTCAAACAGAGGCTCATCAACAAACAGGTATGGAACAAACTTCTGATTAGCTACGTACCAAAGAAATAGATATTCCAATAGGTACGGAGGAGGATAATGACGAACCAAATCATGTAATCATCAAGAATGAGCCAGAACATGCGGACATAGACTCCATACCAGATTTCATTCGTGAACCAGAAGAAGAAGAACATATCAAAACAACTGCTGAAGAGCTCGAGGCTGTTCCCATATCTGAACAAAAGCCCGAAAGGAAACTTTAAATTGGCATAAAATTGTTGGAAAGATTAACTCCAGAACAAAAAGGTATGTTGGTCAATTGCTAATGAGGATTGTTTTGCATGGTCCCATTCGGATATGACAGGTATCCCACCAGAAGTGAT
>ML282089.1:26178-60574 GCA_005239495.1 Nicotiana undulata | reverse complement strand
AATAAACAATCAGCACGGCATGTCCCCTCGTGCGATAAATAATAAAAGATCAACACGACATGTCCCCTCGTGTGATAAATAATAACAATCAGCACAGTATGTCCGCTCGTGCGATAAATAATAAACGATCAACACGACATGTCCCCTCGTGTGATAAATAATAACAATCAGCACGACATGTCCCCTCGTGCGATAAATAATAAACGATCAACAATATAATGTGAAAATCAACAATAAGAAGTCTCAAGTGTATGGAGATACTCAATAAAATACTATCGTCCCGGCAAGGGACACAGCTATAACCAACCTCGCATCAGAAATATAATTTTGACAGTAAAAGCCTCAACTGAAACAAACAACACAATAACTCCCCATGTCATGAAACAACATCAAGGTATCACTTCTAAACCACCAATTACTCAGAGTACAGAGAATATTAAGAACACGGTACGATTCATCACAATTGACTCACGAGCATGCTTGACCGCAACATATAGGCACTCGTCACCCCGCCTATACGTTGGACATGAATTGCACATAGCAAATAAGACTCTATACCTAATCCCTCAAGTTAAGGTTAGGCCAAACACTTACCTCGACTCCAAAATGCAAGTCAAGCCTCAATCACAGACTTTCCTCCCGAATCCAACTCCGAATCAATAATATCTAGACATAATTGATTTATCAACATCAATAGTTACTCAATAAACCATTTCCAAAGCCTAATTATACATTTTCTATTATTCCCGCATGCTCGAATCCCGAAAATTCTCGGAGGAATCACTAACCCATAGCCTAAGGATCATTAATATGAAGTTTCTACTTGAATTCGTAACATTAAACGGATAATACGCCAATTTCTTAAGAGCCCTAAATTTTCTACCCAGTTCTTGATTTTCCATTAATTTAGTAGGTAATCCCATTAATTATTCATGCATGAAACTAGTATTAGGAAAGAATTAACTTACCTTAATAGTAGCTAGGTCGTGGTGTGCTCCTCCCAAGCTCACAAGTCTCTAATGGGGTTTTTGGTATGAAGAAAATGAAGAAATCCCGAGTTTTGACAATTAAATATAGGCTGCCTACAGGGGTTTCCGCACCTGCGACCCTGGGACCGCACTTGCGGAAAATGGCTGGGGGAGCTGGGTTCGCACCTGCGGGGTTGGGGGCCGCACCTACGGTCCCGCTCCTGTGGAAAATGGTTTGCACCTGCGGAAGATGCGCACCTGCGAGGCTGGGACCGTAGGAGCGGTCCCACACCTGCGGCTGGGCAACCGCACCTGCGGCCACACCAGCTACAGCTACACCATCAGTGTTTTTAGCTGGGTTTTGGCCTCGTGCGGGGTCCGGGAGGCACCTGGGCCCACCCGATCCCTCGTCCAAATATACCAGCAAGTCCCAAATCATAATACATACTCGCTCGAGCCTTCGGAACACCCAAAACAACGCTAACTCAAAATCACACCCCAAAACCCCTAAAACCATAACTTAAGAAACTTCAAGTTCTTGATTTCTATAAACATGCGGCGGACCGACCTATACGACTCGGAATGACATCAAATTTTGCAGACAAGTCATAAATGACATAACGGAAATTACGTTCGGACCTCGATAGCATAAAATCACGTTCCAAACCAAATTTCAAATTCTATGAAAATCCTCAAAACTTTATTAACTCTCAATTTCTCATTTTTTTTATCCGAAACATATCAAATCAAGACTGTTCCTTACCAAATTTCAAAAATAACTCAAATAACACATATTGAACCTGTTCCGGGTTGCGGAACCATAACACGGGCCCAGTAACGCAGGTTTCACATCGAGGTTCATTTTCATAGCCTTTTTTATTTTTCAGAAAATAATTTTCTTTAAAAATTCATTTTTCGGACTTGGGTCCTCGGAATTCGATTCCGGGCATACGCCCAAGTCCCTTATTTTCCTACGGACCCTCCAGGACCGTCAGATCACAAGTTCGGGTCTGTTTACTAAAAATGTTGACCAAAGTCAACTTTATTCAATTAATTCTCATAAATTCAACTCTTTATCAAGTTTCTACATAAAGGCTTCCCGGTGATGCGCCCAGGTTGCGCACGCCCATCGAGGTGAGATTAACGGAGGCTTTCGAGGCCTCGAAACACAGTCATAATTAAATTTACATAAAATGGGTCATCACAATCTCCACCTCTAAAACAAACGTTCGTCCTCGAACGGACATAGAAGGGTACTTGAATCGGGGAAAAGGTGAGGATATTGGCTCTGCATATCGGACTCAGACTCCCAAGTAGTTGTTTCAACAAGCTGACCTCTCCACTGAACACGAACCGAAGGATAACTCTTCGATCTCAACTGACGAACCATTCGAGCTAATATGGCTACTGGCTCCTCCTCATACGATAAATCCTTGTCCAACTGGACACCGCTGAAATCAAGCACATGAGATGGATCCGCAATATACCTCCGGAGCATAAACACATGAAACATCGGGTGCACGGCTGATAAACTCGGCGGCAAGGCAAGTCTGTAGGCCATCTCTCCTACCTTATCCAAAATATCAAATGGACCAATGTACCTAGGGCTCAACTTTCCCTTCTTCCCGAACCTCATCACGCCCTTCATAGGCGACACTCGAAGAAATACCCGGTCTCCTACCATAAAGGCCAAATCTCGAACTCTACGATCCGCATAACTCTTCTGCCTGGACTGAGCTGTACGAAGTCTATCCTGAATAATCTTCACCTTGTCCAAGGCATCCTGGACTAACTCGGAACCCAACAATCTAGCCTCCCCCGGCTCGAACCATCCAACTGGAGACCGACACTATCTACCATACAACGCCTCATACGGAGCCATCTGAATGCTCAACTGATAGTTGTTATTGTAGGCAAACTCAGATAAAGGCAAGGACCGGTCCCATGAACCACCAAAATCAATAACACAAGCCCGCAACATATCTTCCAAGATCTGAAAAGTACGCTCGGACTGTCCGTCCGTCTGAGGATGAAATGTTGTGCTCAACTCAATCTGTGTGCCCAACTCTCACTGAAATACTCTCCAGAAATGGAAGGTAACCTGAGTACCTATGTCTGATATAATAGATAAGGGCACACCATGCAATTGAACAATATCTCTCATATATATCCTTGCCAACTTCTCCGTTGAATATGAAACTGATACCGGAATGAAGTGCGCTGACTTGGTCAGCCTATCCACCACAACCCAAACCGCATCAAACATCCTCTGATTCCGTGGGAGTCCAACTACAAAGTCCATGGTGATACGCTCCCACTTCCACTCAGGAAGGTGAATCTGCTGCATCAAACCATCAGGTCTCTAGTGCTCGTACTTAGCCTGCTGACAGTTCAAGCACCGAGCTACGTAATCTACAATATCCTTCTTCATCCTCTGCCACCAATAATGCTGCCGCAAGTCCTGGTACATCTTTGCGGCGCCCGGATGGATGGAATACCGGGAACTATGGGCCTCCTGTAGTATCAACTCACGAATACCGTCAACATCAGGTACACAAATACGGCCCTACATCCGCATAACTCCCTCATCATCAACCGTAACCTTCTTGGCACCTCCGTGCCGGACTGCATCTCTAAGAACACATAAATGAAGATCATCATACTGCCTGGCCCGAATACGGTCATACAATGAAGAACGGGCCACGGTATGGGCCAACACATTTCCAGTCTCAGAAACCTCCAACCCCACAAATCGGTTGGCTAGAGCCTGAACATCTAATGCAAGAGATCGCTCCCCGACTGATAAATAAGCTAGAGTGCCCATACTGACTTCCGGCTCAAAGCATCGGCCACCATATTGGCCTTCCCCGGATGATAAAGAATGGTGATATCATAATCCTTCAGCAACTCTAACCATCTTCTCTGCCGCATATTCAACTCCTTTTTCCTGAATAGATACTGTAAACTCTTATGATCCGTAAACACCTCACATGGCACACCATACAAGTAATGCCTCCAAATCTTCAAGGCATGAACAATCGTTGCTAACTCCAATTCATGAACTGGATAATTCTTCTCATGGACCTTCAACTGAAGAGAAGCACATGCTATGACTTTTCCATCCTACATCAACACTACACCAAGCCCAACCCGTGAAGCATCACAATACACGGTATACGGCCTTGAACCTATGGGCAAAACTAACACTGGTGTCGTGGTCAAGGCTGTCTTGAGCTTCTGAAAGCTCGCCTCACACTCATCCGACCACCTGAACTAGGCACCCTTCTGGGTCAACCTGGTTATCGGGTTTGCGATAGATGAAAAGCCCTCCACAAATCGGCGATAATAACCCGCTAAGCCCAAGAAACTCCGAATCTCTATAGCTGAAGTGGGACTAGGACAATCTCTGACTGCCGAAATCTTCTTAGGATCCACCTGGATACCTTCTACCGACACAACATGGCCCAGAAATGCCACCGAACTCAACCAGAACTCACACTTAGAAAATTTGGCATACAACTGACTATCCCTCAGAGTCTGGAGGACGGCTCTAAGGTGTTGTTCGTGCTCCTCTTGGCTGCGAGAGTATATCAATATATCATCAATGAAGACAAAAACGAACGAGTCCAAATAAGGCCTGACACCCGATTCATCAACTTCATAAAAGCAGCAGGGGCATTTGTCAACCCGAATGACATCACCAAGAACTCATAATGCCCATAACGAGTGCGAAAGGCCGTCTTAGGTACATTAGATGCCCTAATCCTCAGTTGATGGTAACCCGATCTCAAGTCTATCTTGGAAAACACTGTAGCACCCTGAAGCTGGTCAAATAGATCATCAACCCTCGGCAGAGGATACTTGTTCTTGATAGTAACCTTATTCAGCTGCCGGTAGTCAATACACATCCTCATTGAGCCATCTTTCTTCTTAACGAACAACACTGGAGCACCCCAAGGAAAAACACTAGACCTAATGAAGCCTTTATCTAACAAGTCCTGCAACTGATCCTTCAATTCCTTCAACTGGCGGGGCCATACGATACGGCGGGATAGAAATGGGATGAGTGCCCTAGGCCACCTCGATACAAAATTCAATATCTCTGTCAGGTGGCATACCCGGAAGGTCAGCAGGGAAAACCTCTGGGAACTCACGAACCACAGGCACAGACTCTATAAAGGAACCTCAGCACTAGAATCACGAACATAGGCCGAATAGGCCAAACAACCCTTCTCGACCATACGCCGAGCCTTCATATAAGAAATAACTCTGCCAGAGTAATGGCTAGGAGTCCCTATCCACTCCGAACGAGGCACACCTAGCAAGGCCAAGGTCACCGTCTTGGCATGACAGTCCAGAATAGCATGATAGGGAGATCGCCAATCCATCCCCAATATGACGTCAAAGTCCACCATATCCAGAAGCAAAAGATCAACATGAGTCTCCATACCACCAATAACAACGAAGCAAGCACGGTAGACTCGATCTACCACAATAGAATCACCCACCGGGGTAGACACATATACAAGAGCACTCAGGGAATCACTAGACATGCTCAAATGAGGGGCAAAATATGAAGACACATAAGAGAAAGTAGAGCCCAGATCGAATAACACCAAAGCATCTCGGCTGCAAACAGATACCGTACCTGTGATAATTGCGTCAGAGGCCTCAGCCTCAGGCCTGGCCGGAATAGCATAGCAACGGGGCGGAGCCCCTCTAACCTGCACATCTCTGGGTCTACCTGCTACGGGCTGACCCCTACCTCTCATGACCTGCCCTCCACCTCTATGAGTCTGACGTCCACCTCTAGCACCACGACCACCCCTAGCTGGATAAGGGGGCGAGGGTGCACCTGATGCGGGAACCATGGCACGGGAACCCTGATAATGAGAACCAGCAAAACCTCGGGGGCAAAACCTGGAAATATGCCCCATACCACCGCAAGTGTAGCAAGCCCTCGGTTGCTGAGAATACTGACCCTGACGACCAGAATGACTACCCTGAAGACTCTGAATCGGCGGTGCACTGATGGAAGCTGATGATGCACTGCGGGATGCCTGGAGTGCTGACTGATAAGGCCTAGGGGAATGACCTCTGCCAAAGGAATCTCTGCCTCCAGATGAGGCACCACTGAAATGGCCGAAATGACGAGGTGTCTTGTCAGACCCCTAACAACCACCATGGGATAATACCATCTCAATGCGTCTGGACACATCGACTGCCTCCTGAAAAGATATATCAATAACCGTCTCCCTGGCCATCGGAAGTCTGATGGGCTGGGCCAAACCCTCAATAAATCTCTGAACCCTCTCCCGATCAGTGGGAAGTATCATAAGTGCATGCCTGGCTAGAGTGATGAACCTGGTCTCGTACTGAGCGACAGACATAGACCCCTGCTGGAGGCGCTCAAACTGCCTCCGAAGATCCTCTCGCTGAGTAATGGGAAGAAACTTCCCCAAGAATATCTCGGAGAACTGATCCCAAGTCAATGGTGCAGACCCAGCTGGTCTGGTCAGGCAATAGTCTCTCCACCAAGTCTTAGCGGAACCCGAAAGATGAAATGTAGCAAAGTCAACTCCATTGGACTCCATAACGCCCATGTTCCGAAGAACCTCATAACAACTGTCTAAATAATCCTGGGGATCCTCTGATGGTGCACCAACAAATGTAGTAGTGAATAACTTGTGAACCGATCTAATCTCTATGGGGCATCTGCTGACATAGCCGCACCCTCGGCTTCCAGTGCCACAATACCCTGCTGAGCTACTCCAGCTGTATGAGGTGCTGGGGTCTGAAACTGAGTGGCAACCTGCTCTGAGGTATGAATAATAGGAGTCTGGGTCCCTCCCCTAGCCTGAGAACCAGCTGGTGCAGTAGGAAGAAGACCGGCCTGAGCCACACTCTCCATAAGTCCCACCAAGCGGACTAGAGGTCCTGAAGCACTGGGGTAGCAATGAACCCCTCTGGGACCTGAGCTGGTCCAACTGGGACTGTCTGAGAAGGAACCTCACTGGCAAAGTCTACTTGTGGGTCCTCAACCGGAGCTGCTGCTCTAGCTATGCCTCGACCTCTCAGGCAGCCTCGGCCTCGGCCCCTCGTAGGAACTACAATAGGAGGATCAGGCTGCTGATCGATCGATGAGGAAGCACGCGTCCTCGCCATCTGCGAGAGAGTAGGATAGAGACTCAATTAGTACTTAGAATTTAAATGGCACGATAGAGAATGAAAGATATGAAGTTATTCCTAACTTTGCAGCCTCTGGGAGATAAATACAGACGTCTCCGTACTGATCCCTCAGATTCTACCAAGTTTTTTCGTGAGTTGTGAGACCTAAGCAACCTAAGGCTCTGATACCAACTTGTCACGACCCGAAATCCCACATTCGGGCCATGACTGCGTCTAACGTTGAACCCGCTAGACAAGCCAACGTTTGAACTAAATGATCTCATTAGCAACTAAAATGAACAGGATGACAAGGGCATCTATAATTAACAATATGAAAGTTAACAAAAGTACAAAAATAATATAGCAAGCCTCAAAGTAAAACCCATAAATATAACCCAGAACTGGTGTCACATACTCACGAACTGTCTAAGAGATTACTAAATACAAAGGTCTGAAATAAGTACATATGACTGTCATTGAAACTATGAGATAAGACAGAGCTGAAAGTGAAGGGTAGAAGGTGACGCCAAGGCCCACGAACGTTTGCGGGTCTACCTCGATGTCTCCTGTATGAACTGATGAAATGCTCCGACCGTCAGTGACCACCGGGTCCGGCTGCGTAGTCTGCACAACATAAAGAAGTGCAGGTGTAGCATCAGTACAACCGACCCCATGTACTGAGTAAGTGCCGAGCCTAACCTCGGCGAAGTAGTGACGAGGCTAGGACCGACAACAATATATGTACCTGTGCAATTCTATATAATAACAGGAAAATATCGACGAAGATAAGCAAGTAAAACCGATACGGGGAGAACATGCTGGGGGTTAAAGGGGCAACAAAATGCTAGCACAGTAGAACAGGGTAATAACTGAAATGTAACAAGTAAAAGCAGGAATTTAACGTCTCAGAACAGATAGTGAACAACAAAGAAGCACGACATGTCCCCTCGTGCGTAATCTCGCAATAACTCGGCACGGAATTTCCCCTCGTGCAATAAATAATCAACGATCAACACACCATGTCCCCTCGTGTGATAATTAATAAACAATTAGCACGACATGCCCCCATATGCGATAAATAATAAACGATCAACACAACATGTCCCCTCGTGTGATAAATAATAACAATCAGCACAGTATGTCCCCTCGTGCGATAAATAATAAACGATCAATGCGGCATGTCCCCTCGTGTGATAAATAATAACAATCGTCACGGCATGTCCCCTCGTGCGATAAATAATAAACGATCAACACGGCATGTCCCCTCGTGTGATAAATAATAACAATCAGCACGACATGTCCCCTCGTGCGATAAATAATAAACGATCAACAATATAATGTGAAAATCAACGATAAGAAGTCTCAAGTGTATGGAGATACTCAATAAAATACTATCGTCCCGTCAAGGGACTCAGCTATAACGAACCTCGCATCAGAAATATAATTTCGACAGTAAAAGCCTCAGCTGAAACAAACAACACAATAACTCCCCATGTCATGAAACAACATCAAGGTATCACTTCTAAACCACCAATTACTCATAGTACAGAGAATATTAAGAACACGGTACGATTCATCACAATTGACTCACGGGCATGCTTGACCGCAACATATAGGCACTCATCACCTCGCCTATACGTTGGACATGAATTACACATAACAAATAAGACTCTATACCTAATCGCTCAAGCTAAGATTAGGCCAAACAGTTACCTCGACTCCAAAATGCAAGTCAAGCCTCAATCACAACCTTTCCTCTCGAATCCAACTCCGAATAAATGATATCTATACATAATTGATTTATCAACATCAATAATTACTCTATAAACCATTTCCAAAGCCTAATTATACATTTTCTATCATTCTTCCAAAAATACTAGAATTCGAGCCCGGACCCGCATGCTCGAATCCCTAAAATTCTCGGAGGAATCACTCACCCATAGCCTAAGGATCATTAATATGAAGTTTCTACTTGAATTCGTAGCATTAAACAGACAATACGCCAATTTCTTAAGAGCCCTAAATTTTCTATCCAATTCTTGATTTTCCATTAATTTAGTAGGTAATCCCATTAATTATTCATGCATGAAACTTGTATTAGGAAGGAATTAACTTACCTTAACAATAGCTAGGTCGTGGTGTGCTCCTCCTAAGCTCACAAGTCTCTAATGGGGGTTTTTGGTATGAAGGAAATGAAGAAATCCCGAGTTTCAACATTTAAATACAGGCTGCCTACCGGGGTTTCCGCACCTGCGACCCTGGGACCGCACCTGCGAGGAAATGGCCGCACCTGCGGAAAATGGCCAGGGGAGTTGGGTTCGCACCTACGGGGTTGGGGGCCATACCTGCGGTCCCGCTCCTGCGAAAAATGGTCCGCACTTGCAGAAGATGCGCACCTTCGAGGCTGGGACCGCAGGAGCGGTCCCGCACCTGCGGCTGGGCAACCGCACCTGCGGTCACACCAGCTACAACGGCACCAACAGTGTTTTTAGCTGGTTTTTGGCCTCGTGCGGGGTCCGGGAGGCACCTGGGCCCACCCGAGCCCTCGTCCAAATATACCAACAAGTCCCAAATCATAATACAGACTCGCTCGAGCCTTCGGAACACCCAAAACAACGCTAAATCTCAAAATCACACCCCAAAACCCCTAAGACCATAACTTAAGAAACTTCAAGTTCTTGATTTTTATAAATAAGTGACGGACCGACATATACGACTCGGAATGACATCAAATTTTGCAGATAAGTCATAAATGACATAACGGAACCATTCTCGGTCCCGGAATTCCGTTCGGACCTCGATAGTATAAAATCACGTTCCAAACCAAATTTCAAATTCTATGAAAATCCTCAAAACTTCATCAACTCTCAATTTCTCATTTTTGTTTATCCGAAACATGTCAAATCAAGCCCGTTCCTTACCAAATTTCACAGATAATCCAAATAACACATATTGAACCTGTTTCGGGCTCCGGAACCATAACACGGGCCCGGTAATGCAGGTTTCACCTCGAGGTTCATTTTCATAGCCTTTATTATTTTTCAAAAAACAATTTTCTTTAAAAATTCATTTCTCGGACTTGGGTCCTCGGAATTCGATTCAGGGCATACGCCCAAGTCCCATATTTTCCTACGGATCCTCTAGGACCGTCAGATCACGGGTCAGGGTCTGTTTAGTAAAAATGTTGACCAAAGTCAACTTTATTCAATTAATTCTCATAAATTCAACTCTTTATCAAGTTTCCACATAAAGGCTTCCCGGCTACGCGCTCGGGCTGCGCACGCACATCGATGTTATTTTAACGGAGGCTTTCGGGGCCTCGAAACACAATCATAATTAAATTTACATATGATGACCTTTTGGGTCATCACATATAATCTGCAGTATTCTTTCAATCGCTTGTTTGATTTTTAGATTGTTGGTGTCCCTATTTATCAGCATGTTTGCAATCACCATAGAGTCGAGTTTGAGAATAAAATTAGTGTAGCCTTGTAGCTTGCACCATTTCATTCCAAACTCAGCAGCAAAAGCTTCTGCAGTATTGTTGTTATCACACTGAACTGCCATCAAGAAGGCCATAATAAGGTCGTCGGTTCTATTTCTTACGATGCCTCCTATACCATCGGTATTAAGTTTGACACTTCCCTGATTTGGTGTCGACCACAACACTTGACTCTAGCTTTGCATTGGTTTCAGCTGTTCGATTCTTTGGCAGAGATCTGGCCAAGGGTGGTGGTTGTCCCAGCTTGGTATGAGTTTCAAAATGGCTCTTTTGATATTCCAGATTACTTGATGCATCATCATGTTGAGTTGGAACTTCTTTTGATTACCATATTTGCACGATGTCCATTATTTTCATAGCTCCCAGCATATTGTTAAAGGAGCTATTTGTAAGATTAAGTTATGGAACCTGTTCTTGGAGGTTGTTTCCCACCACCTCTTGGAGGTGCCCATCATCGGCTTTATTTGATGCCTTATACCTAGTGGATTGCCAATTGTGTTCCATGTGATTATTGTTGCATCACTTTGATTGAATACATGTTCCAAAGTTTCAACCTGCGACAAAGAACAACAAGAACATCTAGAAACAATGTTAGTGTCAAATTTACCAATAATATCATCAAAAGATAGTCGCCTTTTAAATATCCTCCAGGATAGGAAAAAGATTTTAAAAGGTATAAACTTGTGCCAAATCTTACTAATGAAGTTATTCTTCTGGTTTTTCATTCTCACTAAATGCCAAGCCGATTTATTATCAAAATGGCCATCTTCAACTATATTCCATATTGGGAAATCATTGAGATTCTTATTGCCAATATCCACCTTAGTAACAGTATTCAACATGCGAGGAGGGATAGTGTCTGCCAGTTTGTTGGTATCCTAGGCTCTTTCATGGATGAAGTTGTTAACGAGTAGCTTGGGATTTACCAGGGCCCTGAACTACTGGCCAAAGCACATTTGCCCGTCCAGTTATCCCACCAGAAACTAGAGTTTCCTGCTTGAATTTTCCAACTAATATTTGGCTCTGATTTGATCCTTGCCTTCATCAAATCTCTCCAAATGTGAGAGTAAGAGGGGGTAGGAACTTTGGGAACCAAGTGAGCTCTTTTGCAATATTAAGCTTTAAGGAAAGCGGCCAAAAGTGATGGTTGATGTTACATCTCGTATTTTCGTACGTTAAAGTTTCGTCTTCAGTTAATCGATGTAGACTCGGGATGAGTTTATCTTGCGGTTAACGTATTTGTGTTATTTATAACAAACAATAAGTAAATGTCATGAAGGATAAAGGGTACACGAATTGAAGAAAACGAGAGTCGTTGAAGGTTGCCGATTTGGGATAAAATAGGGGTCGAGCGATAATACCCGATATTTATGGACTTGTACCATACAAGGTACCATATGACCATGATAGAATGATGTATAAAGTGTATTAAAAATAAGTAAAATTTTAAGTAAATTGAGACAATTCTTAATTATGGGGGTAATTGGTTAATTACCGGATAAAGGGACATTACCTATACAAATGACTAAGTAGTTATATAACCTTAGGGGGCAACTAGGTGATAGATATACACTACAATCAGAGAATGCCTTGGCACGTTAGTAGCATAATTCTTACAAAAAAATCCATCTCTTGTGTGTGTATCCAAATTGAGCTTTTCCTGATTCTTCCACTGAATTTCAAATTTCTTATTTGCCTATTCAACTTTCAAGAATTGGCTAGATTATCCATTTCCATCTGTTCTTGTCTCCAATTGTACAAAAAGTATTTCAAGCTATATTAGAGAAACACGAAAAGTTGTGCTTGAGTTGCAGTTAACCTTTGTGATTACGAGGGATTGTTAAGAGAACCGGCTCAGGTATGTTAAGACTATCCCTTCTTTCTCTTGAGCATTATCCAAATAATACAAATGAAACGAGCAAAATACGCAACTTGCATAAATGACTCTATTCATAGAAATACTAGGGTATCTATATTTTTTATTCCCCATGTGACAAAGATAGTCATAATTGGTCTAGTTGGTTTTCTGATAGTTCCCATATCATCTTAATTATTTTATATGTTTCAGCCATTTGAGTTACTATCCGCTTAGTTTAGTGACAGTTTGGTGGTACTGTTTTAGTTTCTATACAGGTAGTTATATCGAGATCACAATTGTCGTTGCCAAATATCAAGAGAAATAATAGGGTTGTTTGTAGCAAAATGCCCGTTTAGTGATACTGTTTTAATTTCTATACAGGTAGTTATATCGAGATCACAATCGTTGCCACATATCAAGAGAAATAATAGGGTTGTTTGTAGCAAAGTGCTTGAAACTAGTGTTAGTTCTGTATGAATATTAATTGAGATCTGAATGGTTAAATTTAGAGAACACACGAAGCTTAAGTCAAATACTTTCTTCCACATTATTATTATATCTTCTGTTCATGGGTCTCAGAAAAATACGTATTTGATAAAATTTAGCCGAAAGGTATATTGATTTTTATGGCATTCCGAGAAAATCTTATTAACGTATTTCTTATGCATTTCATGCATTTATACATGTGCATTGACCCATGACCATATGGCGTTATATACGCATATATATGTATTTATATATATATATATATATATATATATATGTATATGGGATATGGAAAAAGGTTACGGCGTTATATACACACCATCACCTGATCAGTTGGTATATGTTGGTGATGTTGCCCACAGTGGCCGAGGCGATGTGATGGGATGCCCTCAGAGGCTTGATGACATTATGTACATCTATACCTATGCATGACACGAAATTTATATGCACGTGCATGACATTATAAATATTTCAGAATTTATAAAGTTACTCAGAGTTACAGATGGATTTCTTTATTCCATGTTTCATCTATGTCTTTTATGTACTGATTTTCATGTCTTACATACTCAGTACATTATTCGTACTGACGCCCTATTTCCCGGGGCCTGCGTTTCATGCCCGCGGGTGCAGATAGGCAAGTCGACGGCCCCCCTACTTAGGATACTTGATCAGCTAGAGTTGGCGTGCTCCACTTGATCCAGAGTTGCTTTTTATTTTGGTACGATACGCTTTTATATATATATGTATATGGGTATGACGTGGCTCAGTCCAATCTTTGTACAGTTTTATTTCTATTAGAGGTCTATAGACAGTTATGTACAGTTGGACAGTATGCGGCCTTGTCGGCTGTTAGTTTTGGATATATAGTTGTCTATAGCAGCCTTGTCGGCTCGCCCCACTGTATTCCGCATGTTTATGTTTATATGTCTTTTGGATAGATTTCCCTCACGTACACTATTCATGTTTATATCTTAAACGCCTGCTTAAGGATGTTCGACATGTAGGATTCAGGCACTCGTTGCGGCCCATCGGCTTGGATCGTGACAGTTGAGCCCTGAATCTCCACCATATTTTCAAAGAGAGCGTCTTTGTGATATCTTCCATTATCCTGACCCCCACGCCACCCTCATTCTTAGGTAGGCGTAGATTTTTTCATAAGCTTGATGATGCTTTTAGGTGGGTTCATAGCATATGATATGTAAGTAGGAAGGGATTTAAGGACATGTTTGATTAAGGTTATCTCCCCCCCCCCCCCTCCCCCCAGAGGAAAGCATTTTCCCTGCCAATCATTGAGTATTTTCACAATTTTGGCTAGCATGCCATCAAATATGCAAATTTTCTTCCTGACATCGTATATTGGACATCCGAGATAGTTGAAATGAAAGGGCTTGTCCATATATCCAGAAGCTCTTTTGATTATATTAATTCTACTAGCAGAGGTGTTCAGAGCAGTAACAAAGAAACTCTTGTCGTTGTTCACTTTTTTCCTGATACTTTTTCATATCTTCTTATCCGACTCTTAATGAGTTTGATCGAATTCTTGTCTCCTCCAGTGAATATCATTATGTCATCGGCATAATCAAGGTGTGTAATGATAGAACCTCTATGGTCCATGGAGAATGGGGGTGAAGTTGTTATGGTAGCAAGATTGTTTAAGGACCTGGAAAGTACCTCAACGCTAATAATGAACAGGGGAGGAGATAGCGGGTTACCTTGTTTGAGACCTTTGCGATGATGTGAAAAAGCCTTTTCTAGAACCATTAATTATGATAGAATACCACACATCGCTAAACAATCTCCAAATGATATCCATCCAAGCTTCTGAGAAACCAAATTTTCTCAAGACGGTCATTAGAAAATTCCAGGACATTCTATCGTAGGCTTTAGCCATATCCAGCTTGATAACCACATTACCCCCGTTGTTGTTCCGTTTTATATTGTGAACAATTTCTTGTGCTAATTGCACATTATCAGTAATCATCATGTCCTTGATGAAACCACTTTGATTATTTGATATTAGTTTCTCAAGCATAGGGTTCAGTCTTCTAGATAGAATCTTGGAAATAATTTTGCTAGTGAAGTTGCTCAAACTAATTAGCCTGAACTCAGAGAAGTTGGTTGGGGAATCGACTTTGGGAATGAGAATCAGACATGTATGAGTATAGAATTTGGTCATGCCTTTGCCACTGTAAAGGTTACGCACAAAGTCTATAATAACATACTTGATGATATTCCAACACTTTTGGTAGAAAGTGCCATTAAATCCATCCGGTCCAGCTGCACTTGAAGCATTCATACTAAACACATCGTTTCTAATTTCTTCCTTATCTGGAATAACATTGAGAAGGTCATTATCTTTCTCAGTAATACATCTTGGAATATAGTTGAGGATCTCATGATCATGGAATTGATGCTGAAGGTTAAACAGTTGCTTGAAGTGATGCACAACCACCTTAGAGATATTTTCATCCCCTTGGACCCATGAGCCATTTTGATCCTTGATTGAGTGAAGATGGAGCCTACATCTCCTATTTCTAATTAAGCTATGGAAGTATTTGGTGTTACTTTCCCCTTCTTCAAACCATTTTTGTTGAGCTTTCTGTCTAAGGATAACATCTTGCATACCTAGCCACTTGATATGTTCTGCCTTCTCTTTATTGAGCTCTTCTCTGGATTGATTAGTGTTGTTAAGGGTGTCAATCTCTTCCAGCTTTACCATTTTTGTTTCCCAAATGTTGACTTGTTCAAAAAAATTCCCAATAACCTCTTTCGACCATCGAGTGAGTTCCTTACTAAGAAGTTTTAATTTATGGTGTAGCCTCTACATGGGATTTACAGGAACTTGTGTGCTCCAAACCTCTTCTATCACGTTCGTGAATGATGGTTTCTCTTCCCAGAAATCTAGAAATTTGAAGTATTTGATACCAACTTGAAGTTCCTTCTGACATTTGATGAGGAGTGGCCTATGAACTGAGCTGGTTCTAGCAAGGTGTTTGACCATGTTAATCTGGAATAATTGGGTCCATAGGTCGTTAATAAAGACTCTGTCGAGTCTCTTCCAAGTCCTTTTCCTAGCTTTCCAGTTGTTTCACCACGTGAATTTAGGGCCTACAAACCCCAAATCCACCACCTCGCAATTGTCCATACAGCTAATGAACTCAAAACTTCTGTGCATTCTGTGAGGATTTCTCCCTTTTTTTCATCTGGATCCAATATGACATTGAAGTCACCCCCAATGCACCAAGAACCTTTGATATGTGTGTGAATGTCTTCCAAACTGCTCCAAAGCTCTCTCCTTTCATTGGCAGTACATTTAGCATATACTGTTGTGAGGTATAAATCATAGTTTGCAGGGTTGTAGGGCATCTTGATGGTAAACTGCTGCTCCTTATTGTCAACCACACTGGTTTGGTAGTTGCCGGACCAAAGAAACCAAATCTGACCATTCGTGTTGGGCACACAGTGTTGAAATCCCAGAATTTCTTGTACTTGTCAATCTTGTTAATGCTAACAAAAGGTTCAAAAATGGATACAAGCTCCACTTTATACATGTTAATGAGTTTTTTAAGCCTAGGAATGCCTTTTTATTTATTTATATTTCACACCTATAATATTCCAAAAGATGGAATTAATCATGAAGTCGAGAGAAAATTAGTTTGTACTCCCTTCCACATTGGAAGAGTTTTGCTTATCTTTTGTCTTCTTTCTCATCTTTTTCTTTCCGGTCTTACTCTTTTTGACCAAAGAGAATCCCTCATTTTCTTCTTGGTTGCTTTGGGCATTTTCTATTTGATCTTCAGATATCCTTACCCGTAACCTTATTTGGAAAATTAACCTCTATCTGTTGATCATCTTCCTTCCTATATTGAGGTTTATTTGTTGATGTTTGTGGATATTATATATCAAGTTGAACCACCATATTAATCCCTGACATTGCTTTGATCTCTGAAGGTATGCTGACTGATCCCTCATTAGTTGCGAGGTATTTAGTTAGGTCATATTGAGCTTGTTGAATGTTGGTATGCTGATTGATCCCTCCTTTTTCATGATCCATATTTCCTTGAATGTTGGTAGATTCTTGCACCATCTGTTCCGACCCCTCATAGTTCCTGTTTGCTGGATTGGAGTTACAACACTCTTTGGAGTCGTTGTCCCAATTATCCTCCTTGTTTCCTATAACATGGTTCAACAAACATTAATGTCTATAGCCTTCTTTCCTTGCTCTTGTTGTTGTCGAATGGCTTGTTCCACCTTGCCTTTTTTAATCCTTTTGCTGCATCTGACTTGACACCACATAGGCTTAAATGACACTTTTGGATTTCATTTGGGGGAGTCTCTTTTTTGTGCTGATTTTCTTCTTTTTCTTAGAGGTTCTGGTTTTAATATCATTGAATTCGTCTATCTTTTCTTTGTGTTGGATGGACATATTGCTTTGAAGATTTTCATTGTGCTGCAAATGTTCCTTCTCGTTAATTTGTTTGATAGCCTCCTTGGGTTTGAGGCAGATTTGGCTTTTGCTCTGTTCCTTTGAAGCTGTTGCCTTCCATTGTTCCCTGAGCCTTTCCATTCTCATTGAGTGAGGTAAGTTCTTATTCAATAGCTTCTTTATTTCTCTTGATCTCAGCCTCTTTCTCTTCCGCAACTTTCTTTCTTTCAATGGCCCGGCAATTTAGCAAATTGTGTCCCAGCTTTCTGCAGAATTTACAATACTTAGGAATTCCTTCATACTCGAGTTTTAGTACAAATTCTTTTTGAGCAGCATTGTCATATACTTGTCCCACATACATTGAATCTGGTTATGGTTTTAACAAGTCGATTTCAACTCTAACCTTAGTCACACTTGGACTTGTTCTGCCTCTAGTTGCTAAATCCATTTCGAGCGGAGTACCCACAGCACTAACCACTTATTTTGCATACTTCCATGTATGCATATGAAGGCCAGGAAGGAGTACCCATGCAGGTGCAATTGGGTGGTCCTCTTCCGGTTTGAAATCCAGTGACCAATTCTGAAGCCACATATGTTGCCCCTCAATCTCTATAACTCGTTTGAACCAAACCATAGAGAAATCTTCATCATTAGTGAAATCTAGAAAAACATTGAAGTTGTCGTACACACACACCAATTTTGGTCGATCCTTTTAGAGAAGTCAATTCCTTAAATTTAGACCTAATTCGATCTATTTGGGGCCGATGTTTAAGAAATCTTCCAACCTTTTCATCAGAGTAGAGGGAAGAAGGTCTTCAAAAGGCATCAGTGGGCTTCAAAGAGTTAGCCGGCTCAAAGCGTAGAGCGATTTAGGTTACCTTTTTTCATTACCAACCCCCCCCCCCCCCCCCCCCCACCCTCAAAACTACAAATTAACAAACACTACTGGAAGGACACGACATCAATACCATAACAGATATACTTACCGACAAGAGAGAGCGAGACTGGCCTACCCAAGAGAGAGAATGCAAGAGTGACTCCCCCCTATCACTTAAAGGCGGGAAGAAAAAAATTTCCCACGGCCTTATTTACCAAGCTCGGGACTAGAGGAGCATTTTTGGAATTTGAGGTATCACTTGTAATGTAATAAGGATGAAGTCTCATTCATATAGTAATGTCTCTAGCTTGCGCCCTATTTGAGTTTAACCATAGTGAATTTGCATTCGGAAGCCATGATTTCATAGTAATCTGATGCTTTGAACATGATTGTCGGCATACCATTGTGTGTGGTATGTGTTGCAATCATCGAGTCTCGTTCATGACGGTTAGGGCACGCAGCTGAATTTGGGGAATTTGTGACTGTGGTTGAATAAGATGTTTTGCCTTCAATTGCTTCATTGGTTTGCTTTGCATGTTTGGTAGAAGTGTTTTGCCCATCCAGACGCGCCGGAATGGCGCCGTCCGGCGGGTCCATGGGGATGAGCGTGTGGTTTGCTCGGGTGAGAAAGTTACCGTTGGGGTGTTGAGAGAGAGAGAGAGAGAGAGAGAGGATTTTTGATGAAATAATGTTAGTGTGCCTTAAATAGAACTCCTCTATTATATAAAGAGGATTACCATTCATTTGTAACCATCATTATTCACGGATAAAAATATAGACACTCGTTACTTTGTTGCTATCTATTTCACTTATTGTTCACCAGAGTTGCTTTATTGTTTACTGTTCTTGCTATACCACCTCGAGACTATCCCAAATTGAGGTCGAGGCTTTGCTTACACACTGGTTGGATTTATTTTACTGTCTAATTCATTCATTTGTTTTCTTGTTTATCAACTGGTATTGGAAGAAATCACATATCCGTAAAACCACAATATAAGTTTAATTGTTCTCCGAAGTTTAGGGTAAACAATCATTTTCTATTTTGTTATTCCTTGACAGATCATTACAGTTGACAAGGGTGAATATGTACGGTTTGATCGGTTCAAATAAAAAAACTATAACGATAATTATGCTTCCGCCCAAACTAGTTAGTGTCAGCAATATGGATACTCATTCGTTTTATTAAGCTCAATTAATATCGTTATCATTACCAAAATAAACTAACTAAAGTGTAAGTAGAAGTTCTATACTAAGTTTAAAATATGTGTCCACTAGTAGGTATTACCTATATGGATTTTTCTCCTCTATTTTGGTCTATATTTAGCTAAGTCTACATTAGTTCTAAAGATTTGCAAGGCTTTTGAGGTAACTTTCGGTGGGCTTGCTCACATTGCCGGTTCGAGACCCTGATAAAAGCCGTGGCAAATTGGCAACCAGATTAAAACTTGGTAATTTATGATGAATATTGAATCGGTCCAAAAACAATTAGAAAATGCATTGATAGTTTAGGAAAAGAGCAATGGAGAAGGGCATATTTATCATTGTGTTAGTTAATTGTTATCCCACTAGAAATGGAGCGCACCTTTCCTCTATGCAGACACTACACTAGTATACCATTGTTTTATTTTATATTCACAAATCGTCACTGAATCTTTGGCATGGTGGTTGGTGGATATAACCTAAATTAACATGCAATTTAAGTTTTGTGTACCGATAATATGTGCAATTTAAGTTTCTATACGGCAAATCTATATGCTAATTAACCTAGAAAACCAAGTAATAACCTGCTATTGGTTAAATTGCACACATTGATAGTTTATTTTTAACTGTTCTTTTGTAAAAAAAATTAATTATATATAACAAAATTTTCTTTCCATGGATCTTACGTTTAATTTTTTGCATTAATAGTATAAATAGTTTAATGACAAATAACTTCTTTGAGCAAAGCAAACTAAAGCTTTATAATCTGGTGTATCTTTTTAAGTCTTTCACACAATCCTTACTGTCCCGTCTCTTTTTCCTTTAACCACCCGTATGTAATTGTAAAAAAAATAAATAACCAACAAAAACTCTTCATAGCAAGTCAAATATGCACGATAATCTGCAGAAAAAATAAAGTAGTAATAATTTGATACATGCTGTTAAATTGATAAACATAGTTTTTAATCAATTCAACAAGAAAAGGAAACTAGGATAATAATAAATCAAAATGGACAAAAAAGTAAGCTACAAGAAATATATATGGGGTAAAATACAAAATTGGTCAGTAAGCTGAAACTAATTGCATTCGCTAGTCAAAAAGAAAAGAAAATATGTATTTTTTTGTGTGCATATAATACACATTTATACAAAAAATATATCAAGCATTTATTCATGTGGATTAAGATGACAAATCAATATGAAACACCTCATGCATAACATGCATATAGGGCACACCAATAAAATTAAATATTACATGAGTGCTTGCTATTCATTTTGACTATATATGCTACTAGCTATGAATATCTTAGTAGAGGCAAACCTAGCTTATAATTATGCGTTCACGTAATTCTAATAGCTTTTGCTCCTACCTTATATATTTATTAAAAAATCCACATCTATTAGAAATATTTAATTGTGAAAAATTCGCTTCTGTATCTTAGGCCTTCTTGAACATAATCTTGAAAATTGGACGATTTACAGCCAAACGCCTCGATCCATTAGCTGCTGGTGCAATACCAATATACCCACACAACAATCTGGGGCAAATAAAAGAACACCCTGTAGCTCTCGGACAATACTGTAACGCATAGGCGTCTTCATATTTCTGAATAGTAAACAAACTTGTGGCCGTGCCATTTTCAGACCCACCCTTAATTCCGCCAGTGGTCACAAACCCGTCTTCAATTTTCCAAACAGTGGATTTATTGCAAATGGACACGTACCTTGGTGCTGCAAATTTGATATTTATGTCTTCATTTTCGTCAATTACTAGTCCTGCACTTGAATTCACCATTAAGAATTTTAAAGGGAGGCCTCTGCTTTGTGAATTTTGTGCTTGAAAAACGTCGAGCGGGCAGCTCCCGTTTTCGCCTTTGGCTAGCGTTAGGCCGCCGCCGTTAGCGGCGGTGGTTGCCGGCAAAATGTAGTAGGTGTAACCTGGACGGATTTCTTGTTTATTTGTATCAAGAACTGGTTCAGTTTTAACCTGGAATAAGGTTAAAAATAGAAGGCAAGAAAGCAATAAAATCCTTGATATGATCTTCATTTTTAAGGATATGGTTAATGCATGAAATATTAGGGGCCAAGTGTTTTATATATATTTATAGAAGCCGATGTTGAAATGTATGGCATATGTGATCGTTTTGAGTTTTGCTTTTCAAACTTTTGGAAAAATGAGAGCCTAATTTTTGTTGAAGTATGCTATATGGGAAGAGAAAAGTCAAAACATTGAAATTTAATTTACCGTGTTTTGAATTTCCTATAAAGTTAGGCATTCCGTATGGAGAACTACATTTGAATGGTTTAATCACCGAATAAAGAAATAAGTACAAACGTCTAGATTAGGTTAGACAATAATCTGTTGTGCTTATGAATTGTCAACCAGTAGAATGAGATAAATTGGAAAACCAGTCTGTAAAATTTCTTGACTTTTAGTCGATTGAATCAGATGAAGGCCCGGGGCTAGTACTAGTACGCAATTATATCACGTGTCTTTTTGCTTAAATATTTTGTACCTACTCCTTTCACTGTATCACATGAGCTAAGCTTGATATGAACAGTATTTATTGAATTTTCAGCCTATTTCGAGAAACATAGGAGTATAATGTATTCATTAATTCTCTTACTCATCAAATTATTTATGGAAAAAGAAAAGGAAAGTTTTTCCATTTTATCCTAACCTCATATGTTATCAATTGCTGTGCGTGGATGTCAAGATGCCAACATGCGAAGAACCATCCAAGTCCTTTCACTCCTTCAATTATTATTGTTTTAGGTACGTATCATAATTAATTCTTGTCATGTAACTCGTGACATAGTTGGAGTTCGAATTTTTTACGTATGAACTTACGACGTAATATGTTAGGAAGTTCATAAGTAAGAGCTTTATAATCCCGTATAATATGTTGGAATTTTCTATGAGGTGGAATTCCAACATAATATACTGCAAGTTTGTACTCAAAAATTCTATAATCCCGTATATTATGCTAGAACTTTTCGTATTTCAACAAAACAATTGTCATTTTTCAATAACTTCTCAAACGATGGCTATATTTTTTATTACCGGTCCGAAAATGGCTAGCCGTGCTGTTTTTACTCATTTGTTGTGTATGGTATTCACTATTCAGTCCTTCTTTCTTTAATTTCTAGAGTATTTAATTTCCTTTAATTTCTGTATCATGTTTTCACGAAAATACTCCCTTCTGTCCTTTCTTGCTTTGCTAAGCTTTAAAATTTAGTCCAAAATAAGTATTATTTTAACAAAGCAAGAAGATATTACTTAGGACCAATTTGACCATTAATTTTGTCAAAATAAATTTAGGATTTATTTGGCAAACTCATATTTGGCCATAAATTCTGCCCATATTTTAATAAAATTCCAAATTCTAAAATCATCTCAATTGCTGATTTTGGGACAAAATCCTAAAACTTGGAAATTCTATACATGTTTTTCCAAAATAAAATTGAGAAATATGTTTGGAAGACGTATATCCAAACACATTTTCATCTTTAATCTAAACTTTATCCAAATTAAATTTTTCTAAATAAATTTAAAAATCTATGGCGAACACGAGCTTACTACATTTCATCAAATTTATCCTGAGGGCAGTATTAGGATTTCATGTTTGCGTTTACTGCCCTCCCGTGAGCAGTCAGCTCAACTTGCCAGTGGGCCTTTCCTGTTGCAAGCGTGTTAAAACAGTCATTTTAAAAATCAAAACAATTTTCTTTTTGGGAAATTAGATGTGCAACGAAGTCAATGTTGTTCCATTTCAAGATCACATGGTCACAAACCAAGCCCAACAACCAAACTTCTCAATCTATTGTGTGCAATAAACAAAAGAAATTAAATATATATAGTAGTAGTCCTTTACATTTCTAATAATTACCATTCAAATAAGAAAATAAAACAACCATCATAATTACATCTACTTCACTGCACACATTTTCTTTATTTTCAGTTCATTTATTCAGTCCCAGGAGGTTTTGGGTCGTGATGGTTATTGGCACCTGTTCCTGCATAGTCATCTCTTTCCACCAACAACTCCCTCTTCTTCTCTACCTCCAGCAATACCTTCAACAATTTCAAAAGAAAAAGTCAGAACTATTCATCTCTTAAAGAATTATCACCACAAGAAAAATATTTAATTTAAAAAATTTCATTCTATCTTTATCGGCTAAATTCTAAAAGTCTTAGTAATCCGTACAGAGTTAAACACCTCCACGTAAAAAGAGTGAAAAAAAGAAAGGAAATTACTGTAAGTAAATAGGATTCAAGACAGAAGAAAGAGGAACCTTGTAATGAGAATCTTGGAATGGCAGATTTTCTGTAATTGTCTTTAGGCTTCCTGTGAATTATCACCACAAGATAAATATTAATCAGCAACATCTGAAAATAAAAGAAAATATAATAGGAATGGATTTATTTATGACTTACTTGAAGAAGGAACTGCAATGGTGGAAATGAGAAGCGAAAATCCAACAAATATTAGGAAGAATAAGCAGAGGATACTATTTCTATGCTCCATTTGTTTTTGTTGGAGTATTGTCTTATGAAGATAGATCTGAGAATAGAGACAGCTAAAAGCCTCGCTTTTTATAAGGGAGGATACTATTTTAATACTTACTTTCTTATACAATTTCGTATTTATGAAAATTAAAATACAAAACCATGGCTAAAATAAATCTATGATGCTGGCCACAGGCCACTGCCTGTCTATAATTGACTTATTTCTTTTAAATTATTGGAAATTAAACTAATAGCAATACTGTTTTATTAAGTGTTGACTTTATGTCAACACTACTCAAGTTGTTTTCTGTCTCAACTTGAATATTTAGGTAAAATGTGATTGATGCCAATAAATGATTGTCAAGGCAGGATTAAATTTACTCTTTGCGTATTGTCTAAAATTATGTTATTCATATCTGAGCTACTTTTAATATGAAGTAACAAAACCTAAAATTAGAGCTCATTTGGATATAAAAAATATTTCTTCTTTTCAAAAGAAAATTTTAAATATATGTTTGATTAAGAAATTTTTATATTTTTTCAAATCCAGCTTGAAAATGTATTTTTGAATTTGAAAAACTGCTGAAATTGGAAAGTTGGTATTTTTATATTTTATAAATTTACTCTATATTTTTAAAATTTATAAAAGGACCCCAATTAGTTATTAAACATAAGTAATATTTGTAGCGGATGTATGTTGATGGTTATGACTTAGGAGCACCTATTACTTTGGGAGTCATGAACTATTATTTATATAAAAGAGCTAGTAATTCTTACAAATATTTTACTCGAGCACTCAATTTTAATAGTTATTTTCAGATTAATAATAGTTCAGCACCTATGATGTAGATCCACCAATGGATAACACCTACAACTACCTACTATCTGATTGAGTAGCCTTGGACTATATTTTGATATCCATTATTGAAATTTATAATTTATATTTTTACTTGAAGGAGCTACTACAACTTCTATTAGAGGTTGTTCGTAAAGTTAAACAATCAACATGTTTGATTGTTTGTTTTAGTAGGATAATCAAGTCAGGGTGATTTTGATATCTTTTTATAAATTGTGAGATATAAAACACGTTTTATGATTTTGAAAAAAGTACATCCAAATATGTTACAAAAATTATAACCAAACACTAGTTCATCTTCAAATTAAATTTTAGTAAAACACTAAACTGGAAAAAAAATCTTAAAATTTATGTCCAAACGCCTTCTTAGATATCATCATCTTGGGGCTTATAAAATCCTTCTTTTTCTTGTTTTGCCAAGATTCCAACGTGATTGGAATATAATAACATATATAACTTTCAAAATGCCTTCATCAATTTGATAATTAATTTCAAAAGGACATGAGGTGTACCACTATAGTATTCAAATCTTTAAACTGAATTTGACCAAAGTTAAAATAGACAAAAAGAACTCTCACGTTTAAAAGGAAAGTTTTTAACCATTTAGAATAGCGACAATAAACCACCTACCCCCCCCCAACCATTTAAAATAGGGACAATAAACCCCCTCCCCCCCCCCCCTCCCCACACACACGAGAGTACTAGTCACTACGTATCCAAATGGAAACTAAGGAAAGATGAGTGCTGTCTGCCTAACCTAAATGGCAAGGTAGGGGTGGTGCCCAACGAGCTGTTTGGTTTAGCTTTAAAAAACAGCTTATAGTGAAAAGTATTATGGGAAGAAATTATTTTTTTTAGGAATATCTTCTAAAAAATAGCTTATGTTTTTACTAAAAAATATCTTTTTTCTCTCTAAAAACTCGATCAAATACCTTAACTTAAAAAAAGCAAAAAATTGACCCCCAAAAAATTGACCAAACAAACTATAAAAATCATCAAAGGGGTGTGGTTGTTGTGAGATGAATGGAGTCTTTTACCCTCAGTTAGAGGTTTAGAAGTTCAAATTTTGAGTTCCTAGTAAAGAGAGTCTTTTCATTTTGAGTATTATCCGCAATGTGAATTTAAATTAGTCAGAGTCACTAAATTACGTAGACCTAATGATGTTTAGAAAAAAGTTTATGTCTCAGAAAAAAAAAAGGATACAATCCAAAAGGCTAATATTGAAAAAAGACAGAAAAAGGGGGGAAAGGATGAGTAGGTGGCTATTTGCCTAACATTATCTACTACTTACGGTCAGTGCGAGACACGGAGACGGACACATCTCCACTCACCCTACAAGTACTGTAGTGGATTATGGTTCTTTGTTCCTAGCACGAAACATGATAATAAAAGTTGTGGGCACTAGGCATAGGTAAGGGGCGGCAAACGGATCGGTCGGGTCAGATATGTGCGATTTGACAAAAAATAATGTATAAACTAATAAATTATTTGATTCGATCTATATTTAATACGAATAAAAAATAGATTAATCGTCAAATAATATGAATATTCATATTATCATGACTTCTTGAATATTATAACTTTTAAAAGAATTTTTAGTCTCCAAATAATAAAAAATTCCAAATTTGAGTTATAAATATAAATATTAAACTCATTGATAATTCATTTTTAAGTAGATAATATGATTCTTATCATATTTAATTTAAAATTCGTTAACCAGTTTATTTTTTAATAAATAATTTAAGTGAGTAATTATTTTCTTACTTAACGACCACTAAACATAGGTAAGAGAAGTTGGTCCCACTGTGCGCGATTCTGGAGTTTCAGCTGCGTTCCTAGCATGATCACTTCTCAAATTTTAAATTTTATTATTTAAATTTTGATGGATGAAAATCAATTTTGATATGTGTGTTAGTAGAATAATATATCATTAAATAAAACAATTGAGAGGTGCACAAACTAACTCAAATACTGTGGATATGAAAAGCATTTAAAAAATTATCAAACTATAACGATTTTCGAACTTAATTCAATTAAAGTACAATTTTATTAGTTTAAATATCTTCATGATTGCTTCGAAGACTAGAGTCAAGTTTCACCTGACTTTGGGATGACGGCCCTTGGAATTAGAGCACCATTTGGTCCCCCATTTGACCCTATGGGCGGCGCAAAACTCCAATCCTCTGATCCAACAAATAATTTCGTATTGAAAAAGGCGTCCCATTAATTTCTCTTATCTTCTCTGGTTTTGATGTTTGATACTACCTTCGCTTCAATTTACGTACGTGAACCTGTTTGATTAAGTACGAAATTTAAGAAAAAATAAAGACTTTTAGAATTTATGGTCCTAAACAAGTTAAAAAAGGACCCAGAGTATTTATGTGGTTATAAAAATTTCTCATTAAGGATAAAATTATAAGTTTAAGTAAAATTATTTCTAAATTTAAAAAGAAATCATTCTTTTTTGAACGGACCAAAAAGGAAATAGGTTCACGTGAACGGGAAGTACTCGGATTGCCCAAACTCTTCATAAAGCTTTAAATTGAGTGAATATTTTGTATTGGTCAAAATTTGGATTGGGTTTAACAACTGTGAGGGACGTGGTCAGAGCTTAAGCCGACCGTAGCCTAGCGATGCGGAGTCATCTTTAGTAGAGTTAACGTCGAGGTCGAGTAGAGAACGTGTGAAGGTAACGACATTATAAGTTTAGGGCAGAATGGAGGAATATTCCCTTCTAATATTCCTTCGGTTGTACTTCTTTAGAAATTTCTAAGAATATCCCCTATAAATAACAAGAGATAAAGAACAAAAAAAGATCTTGAATTTTCTAAGAAGAACACACTTGTAAAGTTGACTACAAAGAATATATAAAACTTGTCTTTTCCACTGATTCCTTTACTCTAAAATATACATTTTCGTCCACAAGATCCAAGAATCTCGTGTTTAATCAATATTCTATATTATCCCACGTTGTTGTTAGGAAGAAGATTCATCCAAATCACTTAATATTTGCGTGACAAGTTCCTCTTTATTACGTCTACTGCAATTATACGCATTTACTCTATGCACCTTGTACTGTATAAATTGACAATCATTGTGCACGATTTGCTTGCATTTAATATTGTTAGACGCAGTCAAACCTTATCCACATACTCAATCTCCAAATCTAGTAGTCATTAACTTTAACTAGGATTCATCCTCTACTTTACTTATTAATTCGTTTTAAGAGAAAGTTAACACTTTTTTGGTAAAACAATTCAGCGCCGTCTGTGGAGAGTTTCTAGTTAAAATTCTTAATTTTTTCTTGATCTAAAAACACACACACAACAATCATTTTTTTCTCGTTCGCACAAACTAATAACGGATGGAAAAGGAGAAGAAAGGTTGAAAGCCATAGTGGATGTCATTGTCAACCTCACGAACACCATCAACGAGATTGATGGAGAAGGCGAGGAGAATGTAACGCCAAGCGTTACACCAGGGCGAAGCGGCTCACCTCCCCCTCATGGGAGTGTAACCGTCTCACGCGAAAGGGGATCTTCCACGTCCACAAATGAAGAAGCACCACCAGCGGTGAAAAAACTACTGGAGGCGTGGTTGATGAGTACCCTAAGCAACATCCTCGACAAACCAGTTCTAGGGGCGAGGCAAACCGTCGTATGAGTGGACGCTACAACAGCCGTCAACGAGCAACCCGCTCCCAACCCTACATGTAACACTCACACTACTGTTAATGCAGGTGATGACGCACTTGCAGCCATTCTGAAGAAGATGGAAGAAATGGAAAATGAGAACAAAGCGCTCTGCGGCTGTGAGCACCTGACTTTTGACCATACTTGGTACTTTTCAACACTTTTTAGTATGTTAATAATTTTATGTTTAATCTACATATTTTAAACTTTATTTCATTATTTAGTAGGTTTTATTTAAGAATATAAAAAAATCACAAAAAAATTATATGTTCTTGATTTTGAAATATTTAGTTACTATTTTTATTTTACATTTTCTAAAAGAATTTTGAAAACAAAAGGAAAAGAAAAGAGCCAATCAAGTTGTGTCACTTGCAAAAGATTCTTACCTTATCCATTCCTTAACTAACTCACATGGGCAGACCATTTAGATTTAATCTCTCATTCACGTTTTTGAAGGTGGATTGTTTTTTTGGGGGGATTTTTAATTTATTTTTGGTACTTTTTTTTTACATAGGATTCCCTCATCTTTTTAGCCACACATATTTCACATACATAGGGAGATACATACACACACAGAAGAGAAATAGGGGCACTCCTGAAGAACTCCTCTCGATTATGAGACACAAAAAACGACAAAGAGGAGAAAATATAGAACGTTCCTTCTTTTTCTTCAAGCAAATCACAGTAGCCATACACCATTAAAACACCATTTTTCTTCATAATTTTACCATGTAAAGCACATAGGAACTAATCCCATGTTCCCTTGCATCTGTCCAATAAAATCAGTCCCCAAAACTTTGAAGCTACCAAAAATATAGCCATGAAAGTCGGCCACCCCAACACCTTTAAATCCTCCGGAAACCAGCCGCAAAAACTCCCTCCTCTCAAAATAGAAAAACAGCGGCCACCAAATCTCCAAAGCTGAGAGTCTCACCCCCACTTCACCACCCTTTAACATCCATAAATCAGCCAATAAATCATTATTAAAACCCAGCAGTTTCATCCCAAATTGCTCGAAAAATTTGAGGCAAAACCCATTCAAAAGGTCCGGTTGCCGTCGAGTGCGAGGTTGTCCGAGCTCCGTCCGTTAGCTCCGCTTCATTTTCTCTGTTTTCGCATTGGATTTAACATTTGCAAATGTACCATTTGATTTATTGAAAATTTCTTATCAATACATTGGAAAAAGTTTATTGCTCAAGGCCCGATTCTTTCTTTCGTTTATTACTCTATTTTATGTCTGATTCATATATTTTAGATCCATGTTACTTATGCTTTACTTCTTCACTTCTCATGTATGTTTGCTTTTTGATTTTTAATATCATGTGTGGCAATGAATTTTATGAGACATTAGTTAATAGCAGAAAGTACAAAGGTTTTCTAAGGACTTGTAGGAGTAGACCAAATTTTTGAGCTGATGAACAATGAATTCTGTTGGATTTGATTTTTTTTTTTCTCGTTTATCATCTTTTCGTTATTGTGAGTCTGTGGGAATTGACCTGTTTTGTTTGATGTTTGTTGTTTAAATATTTTTATAGAGTCTTGTTAATCTTTTGAGTCAAGTTACGTGTTAGATACAATTGTTAGGTTAGCGTATTAGTTTGTTTTATTTATATTGATTGAGAAATGCTTATGAACACAGTAGTTTGTTTTAGGTTCTCGTGGCATCGTCACAATACATAAATTCCAATTCGGGTGTGTATTTCATGTGACCCGACCATAACTTCGAATAATAATAAAAAACAAACATGTCGTAAATTGCGGGTGCATTTCATGTGGCGTGGTTTGCAATGTGTACCAAAATGGCAAGTGTACGACATCGTGACTTGCTCCAGAAATAATTCAATAAATAATTAAAAGCAATTTAAAAGGTAAAAATGCACATTAGGTTTCAAATGTGTTTTAAATCGGATAATTAGGCCAAGTAATAATAGTTGAGCGACCGTGCTAAAACCACGGAACTCGAGAGTGCCTCACCCCTTCTCTCGAGTTAACATAATTTCTTACCCGGTCTTCTAGTTTTCACAGACTTTAAACAGAGTCAAACTTTCCTCGATTTGGGATTTAAAGTAAACCGGTGACTTGGAACACCATAATAATTATTCCAAGTGGCGACTCTGATTAATAAAATAATCCCATTTCGATAATGTCAATAAATTGGAAAAACTTCAGATCCCCTCGAGAAAAGGAGTTGTGACAGCTCTGGCGACTCTAAGCAAATTCAACAGAATGGACCTTCAACAGAGAGGACACCTTGTTATGGACTTAGGACTCTAAGACATGGGTCACTAAACCACTTTTGCGAAAATGACCCCATTTTGCAACAACAACCAATGTGGCCAAAAGCGGCTAGACATGCAAATTCGACCAGGACGGTCCTTAAAGTAAAAAGACAGCTAATTGTGGATTCAAGACTCTCCAACACGGTTCAACAAGCCACTTTGCAAAAATAATCTTATTTTGCGAAAAAGGTCGATATGACCAAAAGTGTTTAGACATGCAAGATTTGGCTACGACCCTCGAAGCCAAGAACTTAAGATTCACTAGGAAGACCGGATCCTATGTGGGCTGCCTACGTATCCCGCCCCGAAAGATGAGAATCAGGTATGCGTTTTTCGGAAAGATTGAATACGAGCAAGAAAAAATAATAAATTTTTTTATGTCCCCATAGGTTTGTTTTAGAAAGTTCATTCTAAAAGAAAATTCAAAAAAAAAAAAAGTGAAAAAGAAAAAGAAAAAGAAGAAAGGAAAATAGCAACAAAAAATATCTTTTTGAACTACGTTCGACCTGATTCTTGTGCCAACAAGTTACGTAGGCAGCCTTAAGGTTCGGTCACACCAAGTAAAAAATTCTAAAGTTCCTCACCCCAAAAGAAATTGGGGCAGAAGTTTTGTTTTCTATAAAGGGCGGTTCCAAAAGTTGTAAAGTTATAGCCTATTTTGTCTTAGTTTGAATTTGAGCCTTCATGCCTTTCTTTCTTTCTAACCCTTCCCAAAATCCACATTGCAGTCCAAAAAAGACATTCCAGATAATCTTTGAAAGTGCCGAGTTAGCCATTCCAGGAGCATATGATATTTTTACCACGATTAATGCATTGTCATCTGCAGAATAAGATGAAATAAGAAGAAAAGAACAAAATGAGAGAGTCTTATCGGTGAAAACCTTCACAAGCACCATAAGGCGACGGTAAGTTGAGAGAAAGAACAAATGAGAGAGGATTGGTGGTGAAAACCCTTAGGCCACTACAAGTCGAATAAGGACCATGAATCAGATAGGATAATCGGGGCATTGAAGCCCAGTTTCACGGCTCAGAGGTACAGCAAGAGTTGAACATTATATTTGCTTGACAGATTAGGCCACTTGAATTTTTCAGGTGTAATGCCCTGATTCTGCTTACGCAAAGGCTATTGAGAAGATAACACATCAACCTTAGGAGACGCACTTCCTAGTCTGGGTCATTTAGGTTATACTTTTTAGGAGACACACTTCCTAAATTGAGATTTCACCCCTAGGAGACGCACTTCCTAGTCTGGGTCATTTAGGTTATACTTTTTAGGAGACACACTTCCTAAATTGAGATTTCACCCCTAGGAGACGCACTTCCTAGTTTAGGTCATTTAAGTTCATCCCTAGGAGATGCACTTCCTAGTTTGAGTCATTGAAGTTTCACCTCTAGGAGACGCACTTCCTAGTCTGGGTCTTTCAGGACACACTTTTTAGGATACGCATTTCCTAAGTTGAGATTTTACCCCGAGGAGACACACTTCCTAGTCTGGGTCTTTCAGTTTGTTTAGGAGACACACTTCCTAAATTGAGATTTTACCCCTAGGAGATGCACTTTCTAGTTTTGGGTCATTGAAGTTCATTCCTAGGAGACGCACTTCCTAGTTTGAGTCATTGAAGTTTCACCCCTAAGAGACGCACTTCCTAGTCTGGTTCTTTCAGGTTATATTTTTGGTTTAGGAGACGCACTTCCTAAGTTGAGATTTTACCCCTAGGAGACGCACTTCCTAGTTTGGGTCATATAAGTTTGAATCACTGAGGTTTTACCCGTAGGAGACACACTTCCTAGTCTGGGTCTTTCAAGTTATATTTTTGTTTTAGGAGACGCACTTCCTAAATTGAAATTTTACCCCTAGGAGACGCACTTCCTAGTTTGGTTCATTCAAGTTTCACCCCTAGGAGACGCACTTCCTAGTTTGATTCAGTCATGTCTCGACCCTAGGAGCCGTACTTCTTAGTTTGGTTCATTCAAGTTTCGCCCGTAGGAGACGCACTTCCTAGTAGGGGTCTTTCGGATTATACTTTTTAGGAGACGCACTTCCTAGCTTTGGTCATTTAAATTCATCCCTAGGAGACGCACGTCCTAGTTGGAGTCATTGAAGTTTCTCCCGTAGGAGACTCACTTCCTAGTATGGGTCTTTCAAATTATAATTTTTAGGAGACACACTTCCTAACTTTGGTCATTTAAATTCATCCCGAGGAGACGCACGTCCTAGTTGGAGTCATCGAAGTTCTACCCGTAGGAGACGTACTTCCTAGTCTGGGTCTTTCAGGTTATACTTTTAGGAGACACACTTCCTAGTTTGGTTCATTCAAGTTTTATCGTTAGGAGACGCACTTCCTAGTTTGGGTCATTCAGGTTTTATTTTTAGCAGACACATTTGCTAGCCAAATTTTCTTGATTTTACTCACAGGAGACGCACATCCTAGTTGATTCTTTAGTTTACTCTCATCATTGCATCAATAGCATAAGTGGTTTACAGTTTTGCTAAGAACTCACAAATCTTCCGAGTGCAAACTGGGGCAAAAAGTTTTGTTTGTTTTGTTATTTTGATTGTATGCACCCACCTGGAGAACGAGGGAATCCATTTCAGAATTATTTAAAATTTCAAGTCAGTTGCAGGCGCCCACCTGGAGAACGAGGGAATTTGTTTCAGAATTATTTCAAGTTTCAAGTCAGTATCAGGTGCCCACCTGGAGAATGAGGGAGGTCATTTCAGAATTTAATTCAAGTTAGAAGTAGCAGAAGCTCGCGGTAAGAATACGAGTCGATAATCTGCGATGACCAACAGAAGTAGTCTCAATCCAGAATAAAAGAAAAGAAAAAAGAAGTATCCAAAATGCAGAAGCGGAGACAAGATGTGGATTGCTCAAGACATGACTGAGTCACAAGCTTTGCATGTCCCGTTGTGGTCCGAAAAGATGAAGAAGAATAAATACTAGCACCTACAGCTAGCAAGCATCAAGGTTCAAGTCTAAAGTCTGCATAAAGAACCATTCAAGACTCAAGATCAAGCTTCAGAAGACTTATAGATAGGAATTTTGTAACTCGTAGATGATAGGCTTGTTTAGTTCCTTTAGATTTTGATTTTAGATGTAATAACAAGACCACAGACCGGAGCCTGGGCGGAACCTCACTCGACTCTCCAACTCATCATTCCATCATTTTCCTTGAACTACACGCGACCGGATTCCCTTATAACCCGGGATATGTAGGCTATCCAAAACCAGGACCCGGTTGCACCTTTTTCTTTTGTTTCTTCCTCGTTTGAATAACGATATGGTCAATAATTAGTCACATGGCTCACTTTGTCTTTTCTTGAAAACTCTCCGCGTTTCCAAGCAAAGAGGGGCAATTGTGAGCACCTGATTTTTTTATCATACTTGGGACTTTTCAACACTTTTTAGTATGTAAATAATTTTATGTTTAATCTACATATTTTAACCTTTATTTAATTTTTAGTAGGTTTTATTTAAGAAAATTAAAAATCACAAAAAAATTATATGTTCCTGATTTTGAAATATTTAGCTAGTATTTTTATTTTATATTTTAAAAAAAAAAAAAAAAAAAA
>ML282089.1:0-26108 GCA_005239495.1 Nicotiana undulata | reverse complement strand
TTTTTAAAAAAAAAAAAAAAAAAAACAAAAGGAAAAGAAAAGAGCCAATCAAGTTGTGCCACTTGCCAAAAGATTCTTACTTTAACCACTCCCTAACTAACTCACATGGGCTAACTATTTAGATTTGATCTCTTATTTACGTTTTTGAAGGGGGACTGATTTTTTGGGGGATTTGTTTTCATTTTGGGTACTTTTTCTTACATAGGATTTCCTCATCTTTTTAGCCACACATATCTCAGCTACATAGGGAGATACATACACACACATAAGAGAAGTTGGGGCACCCCTGAAGAACTCCTCTCATTTCTGAGACACAAAAAATGACAAAGAGGGGAAAATACATAACGTTCCTTCTTCTTCTTCAAGCAAATCACAGTAGCCATACACCATAAAACACCATTTTTCTTCATGATTTTACTATGTAAAGCACATAGGAACTCATCTCTTGTTCCCTTACATCTATTCCATAAAATCAGTCCCCAAAACTTTGAAGCTCCCAAAAATATAGCCATGAAAGCCGGCCACCCGAACACCTTTAAATCCGCCGGAAACCAGCCGCAAAAACTCCCTCCTCTAAAAATAGAAAAACAGCGACCACCAAATCTCCAAAGCTGAAAGTCTCACCCCCACTTCACCACCCTTTAACATCCTTAAACCAGCCAATAAATCATTATTAAAACCCAGCAGTTTCATCCTTAATTGCTCGAAAAATCTGAGGCGAAACCCATTCAAAAGGTCCGGTTGCCGTCGAGTGCGAGGTCGTCCGAGCTCCGTCCGTTAGCTCCGCCTTATTTTCTTATTTTAGCATTGGGTTTGACATTTGCAATTGTACCGGCTGATTTATTGGAAATTTCTTATCAATACATTGGAAAAGCTTTATTGCTCAAGGTCCGATTCTTTCTTTCGTTTATTACTCTATTTCATTTCCGATTCATAAAATTTAGATCCCTGTTACTTATGCTTTACTTATTCACTTCTCATGTATGTTTGCTTTTTGATTCTTAATATCATGAGTGGCAATGAATTTTATGAGACATTAGTTAATAGCATAAAGTACAAAGGTTTTCTAAGGACTTTTAGGAGTAGTCCGAATTTTTGAGTTGATGAACAATGAATTCTGTTGGATTTGATTTAAAAGGTTCGCTTGTCGTCGAGTGCGAGGTCGTCCGAGCTCCCTCTGTTAGCTCCGCCTCATTTTCTCTATTTTAGCATTGGGTTTGACATTTGCAATTGTACCGGCTGATTTATTGGAAATTTCTTATCAATACATTGGAAAAGCTTTATTGCTCAAGGTCTGATTCTTTCTTTCGTTTATTACTCTATTTCATTTATGATTCATATAATTTAGATCCATGTTACTTTTGCTTTACTTCTTCACTTCTCATGTATGTTTGCTTTTTGATTCTTAATATCATGTGTGGCAATGATTTTTATGAGACATTAGTTAATAGCAGAAAGTACAAAGGTTTTCTAAAGACTTTTAGGAGTAGATCGAATTTTTGAGCTGCTGTGAATTCTGTTGGATTTGATTTTTTTTTCTTTCTCTTTTGTCATCTTTTCGTTATTGTGAGTCTATGGGAATTTGGCATGTTTTGTTTGATGTCTGTTGTTTAAAACATTTTGATAGAGTCTTGTTAATCTTTTTAGTCAAGTTACGTGTTAGATACAATTGTTAGGTTAGTGTATTAGTTCGTTTTATTTATATTGATTGAGAAATGCTTATAACATAGTAGTTTGTTTTAGGCGCAATTAATAATTTATTGTGGCTATGTATACGGTTCTCGTGGCATGGTCACGATACGTAAATATTCGGGTGCGCATTTCATGTGACCCACCATAACTTCGAATAATAATAAAAAATAAAAATGTCATATATCGCGAGTGCATTTTATGTGGCGCAGTTTTCAATGTGTAACAAAACGGCAAGTGTCCGACATTGTGACTTTTTCCAGAAATAATTTCATAAATAATTAAAAGCGATTTAAAAGGTAAAAATGCACATTAGGTTTCAAATGTGTTTTAAAACAAATAATTAGGCCAATTAATAATAGTTGAGCGACCATGCTAAAACCACGGAACTCGGGAGTGCCTCATCCCTTCTCCCGAGCTAACAGAATTCCTTACTCGGTCTTTTGGTTTTCGCAGACTTTAAACAGAGTCAAACTTTCCTCGATTTGGGATTTAAAGTAAACTGGTGACTTGGGACACCATAATAATTATTTCAAGTGGCGACTCTGATTAATAAAATAATCTCATTTTGATAATGTCACTTATTGGAAAAACTCCTTATCCCCGTCGAGAAGAGGAGGTGTGACAACGACCAGATCAAAGAGCATCAAGAAAGGGTCGACAAGATAAGGGGCGCCCCGAAACTCCTGCCAAAACGGGACGTCGGCCGGTTCGTCGAAGAGTCGTACAACGAAGAGGCAGCCTCACATGCCATACCCAAGACATTCAAAATGCCACCGTATTTGAGAATATATGACGGCACAACAGATCCCGAAGATCATACCATCCATTAACACTTGGACTTCCTCGTCCTTGATGCACCTCGCTTGGTCAAGATACCGAGCCGTCTTCTCTCTCGCCTTGGCCAGCCGGAACAACTTCTTATCTCCACTTTTTTCCTCCAATTCTTTGTATATGCGACCAAATGCTGTACTCTTCACTTCTGTGACCGCTAACTTCGCCACCTTCTTAGCTTCCTTATAACTAACTCTGTTCATCTGCCTCTCCTCTTCGTCTTTACTCTCCACTAACCTTCGATACACCACTTTCTTTTCCTCCACCTTACTTTGGACCTCGGCGTCCCACCGCCAGTCACCCCTGTGCCCACCCGAGTAACCCTTCGAGACCCGTAGTACCTCTCTTGCCTCCTTCCTAATACTGTTCGCCGTCATCGTCCACATACCGCTAGCTTCCCCACTACTTCTCCAGGCCCTCATATCCAATAACCTCCTCCCTAGCTCGTGCACATTCTCTTTCGTCAAGGCACCCTACCTAATCCTCGGACTACCCCGAATCACCCTCTTCATCCTCCTTATCGGGATGCTGACGTCCACCACCTAGAGCCTATGTTGGGTCGCGAGGGACTCACTCGGGATAACCTTGCAATCCTTGCACAACCCTCTATCATACCTTCTTAGGAGAAGATAATCAATCTGAGTCTTAGCCACCGAGCTCTTTAAAAGTGACCAAATGCTCCTCTCTTTTCGGGAACATAGATTTTGCAATCACCAACTCAAAATCCTTAGCGAAATCCAATAGAGAAGTTCCACCTCCGTTCCTGACACCAAAGCCACATCCGCCATGAACCTCGCCATAACCGCTAGCAGACGCGCCGATATGGCCGTTGAAGTCCCCTCCTATAAATAACTTCTCCGTGGGCGGAATGCCACGCACCACTTCATCCAAACCCTCCCAAAAACACCTCTTAACCTCTTCATCCAAACCTGCTTGGGCAGCGTAGGCGCTAATGACATTTAGAGTGAGCCCTCCAACCACTAACTTAATAAACATTAATCTATCACTCACCCGCCTAACCTCAACCACCGACTCCCTAAGATCCATGTCCACCAGAATACCCACTTCATTCTTACCCTTCGAGCGTCCAGAGTACCACAACTTAAACCCATCCACATTCCTCGCTTTCGACCCTACCCACTTAGTCTCCTGGACACATGTTATACTGACTTTTCTCTTCTGGAGAATCTTTGCCAACTCGATAGACTTACCCGATAACGTCCCTATGTTCCACTACCCGATTCTCAACCTAAAAGCACCCTTTCCCCCTTACCCCCACCCCACCCTCTACCCCTTGCCCTGCCCCCACGCCCCTCCCCCTCCCCCTCCCCCTCCTGCCCCTCCCAAGGACATGACCTTATTCTACCATCACAGACCACAGCCAGAACAAGAGACGACCAAAAGCACCGAAAACAAGTAGTACGACATGCCCGCTAAAAAAGATGCCTAGAGTAGTATCAACTAATAAGAAAATACAAGCTACCACAAGATAAGGGAAACAAGAGACCGGGAGGTACCAACTCCCGAGAACCGAACCTGGATCAATGTACCGCGCTCGCTTCCAAATTTTTGTCGTCCCTTGCTAATGCCAACCGGAGGTGACCCGTGCTACTTGTCCGAACGCCGCGACTTCCACCTGAAATTTTGAAAAGAAATACAAAAACCAAACGGGATGGTGTGTGTGTGTTGTCACCACTGCCCCTAGTGGCCCACTGTCCAACAACCTTGGCTGCTCGCTTTCACGATGCCGGAGCAGGCACCGACGAAGGCAGCCGCTGACCAGACCCAAAGAGACCGCATGAAGAAAAAATTAAAAAGGGAAAAAAGGAAAGAAAAAAAAAGAGAATAAGGAGGGAGGAGGCGTATGGGAGGGCTGCCGGTCGAAAATGTCACCGGCGAAGGAATCTAGGGTCTGCAGATGAGAGAAGAAAGAGAGAGAGAGAGGGAGAGTGATAGATCAGCAGTCGGCGGAAAAATTGCCCGCCAGTTATCCGGCGACTACTGTTAGGATTGGGGGGTGGGGAGGAGAGAACACAGAGGAGAGAGAGGGGCGGTAGAAGAGGGAGAGAGATGGCGGAAACTTACCTGGTGGGTGGGTACTCGCCGACGACGGCGCTGTGCAATGTCCGGTCAAGAAGTGACCGTTGTGTTACAGTCTCAAAGAGAGTTCGGGGGGAGATGAGTAATTAACAGAAATGTCTTCCATCAAAAAGAATATGGCTATATTTTTTTTTTACAGAAAATGAAGAAAATCTTTTGCTCTAATTCTATACATCTCATGGCAAAAAAAAAAAAAAAAAAAATTTTTAGCTACATTAGAGATGTTTGTGGAAAACACTTCAGCTCTTATCTATGGATTTTTGAATTTGTAGCTAAAAAAATATACTATTGTTATGTCCTTTGATACAATTTAATACCTCCTGGCTACAATATAATGATAACCACAAATATTTTTTGTCGTGGCAAAAGAATAAAATAATTTGCTGTGAATATATTTTTTCGTGGCAAAAGACTTTTGTCATTATAGTTACAATAGCAAAAACTTTGTAGCAATAAATACTAATCCTTAGTCCCGGACCATGTAAAGTCCGAAGCTAATCTTTAGTTATGCTACATTTGCAATGGATGCTACGAAAATTGTTTTTGTGGCCAAAGTGTTATGTCACTCAATATTTCATATTTAGCTATGAGATATTTCGTAGCTGTATGTCACGTCCTTAGTCATTAACTAAGTACACGTGCGACACTTGACAATTTGCTCACGATCTTGCACAACTTGCTCACGTTATTGCTATGCCAAGTCAGCCTTACTACACTCAAGATCGCTAAGAGAATGGTAGAAAGAACACAAGAGAATTGTTAAAGGAAGCTTTGTATTAGAGAGAACTTGAATTTCTTGTTTTTGCTTGATGAGTTTACAAATGAATGCCCCCTATTTATACTAATCACCTAGGGGCTAGTGTGTAATAATAATTGTTTCACAAATCCTTCCATATTTACAAATACGGACACTCTCTAGAATCTTCTATATAGCTAGAATCTTCCAAGGACTTTCTTAGTAATTCCATAGGGTTCTTAGGGTCTTCATAATGAAACCTCTATATTTTTCTAGAACCTTCCTACAAGTTCATAAATATCTAGAGCTTTCACAGGGAAATTCTCCATAGTTCTAGAATATTCTACCAAGATCTAGGCCCTAACTTATGTAACCCTTCCATATGACAAAAATATATGCTAAGTGACACCTACGTGGGATGATGATGTGACGGGCCATGACATGTATATGCATAATCTTGTAGTGAGAAGTAGGTATTGGAATCCTTAACAAAGGCAACATTTTTTTTTGTCACTTTGAGATATTATAGAATCGGAGACATCACTTTGGCAAGCAAAGAAATTTTGGGGTTTATTGAATTATTACCGCTAAAAAAATTGAGAAACCTAACCCCATTCATTTTGTTTTTCTTTTTCACTTTCCATCTCTATCTTAAAAGGATGTTTTGGAGGGATTTTGTTGCCGAGATTGTTCATTCTACTTTTAACTTGGAAGTTTAAGATTGGACCATCTTAGTTGTGGTTGAAATTGATTCCTATATGTTGTCCTTTTTTTTTTCTTTTTCTTTTGCGTTAGTTTGTTGCTTTTGCAGAGGATCGAACTTGCGACCTTGGCATTAATTACTTTGAACCCAATACATGCGAGCCAATAATACACGGAACATATATATGACCGCCCACGAAAATATCCATTTTAAATTAAAAAGAAAAAGAATCAAATTATTATTGTTCTTCCTCCTAAAGAGATGATAACGTTATGAGGGTCACATATTATTTTGCTAACATTTTATAAATAAAGTACGCACATTTTTAGAGATTATAGAAAAAGTGTGCTACAAAATGTTTAATACTGCAGTAACTAAGAAAATAGTTTGGCTCTTAAAATATTACCCCCTGTTCCAATTTTTATGCTCTCTTCATATTAGTCAGTTTCATAAAAAAAATATTATATTTAAAAATAATTTAACTTTACGTTTCCGTTTTAACATTAATAATATAATTTTATAATTACAGAAGTTACTGTGGCATGTCTTACACAAAAATTTGAAGTGTCTTTTTTGTTAACGCCAAGAATTTTTCCCTCTAACAAATCAAATACCGTGCACCACATAAATTAAAAGAGATAAGAGCATTTGATTTTTATCGTTTGCCCCTCAATCATAATGAACCGATAATGTACGACATAGAGACTACTAAAATACAAAATGCATATTTTAAACGTGCCAATGTGAAGGACTATCCCAGCAACTATAGCAAGTACAATTTAATCTTATACCTCTATAAATTCAAGCTTCAATAATGGACTGAGTATCAAACAATACGCAACACACTCCTTGTGTAAACATGAAATTCTTTATTTTCAGCTTCCTCTTGGTTTCAACTACTCTCTCTTTGCTTCCCTTTGTGGTCTTTTCATCATCTTTCACCTCCACCAATCCCATTGTCCTTCCCACCACTATTGATGATGACAAGGGTTTCCCTATCCCTGCACTCCCCGAAGTGCTAGACATAAACGGCGAACCGCTCCAGATCGGCGAAGAGTACCACATTATCTCCGCTATCCGGGGAGCTGGCGGCGGTGGCGTATACTTAACCTATCTTAGAAACACCAAATGTCCAAACGGCGTAGTCCAGCATGGGAGGGACACCCAAAACGGCATGCCCGTGAAATTCTTTACCAGTTACCCCGGCCCCCCACCTTTTAATGTCGTACGTGAAACTAATGACATTAATATTATGTTCTCTGTTCCAACTACACGACTCTGTGTTAATGAAACTGTTTGGAAAGTTGGTGATCCTGACTTAACTGCACGAGGGACTAGGTTTGTGGTAACCGGTGGAACCCTAGGAAATCCTGGACCCGAAACAATAAACAACTGGTTTAAGATTGAGAAAGTAACAAAAACAGCACCTTTCTACAAGTTAAGGTATTGTCCTGATAGATTTTTGTGTCCAATGTGCCACCCCGTTGATTGTTTAGATGTCGGCGTGACTGACCATTTCGGACATAGGCGTCTGGCTCTCACCAACCAGCCTTTTATGGTTTTCTTCAGGAAATTCCAAAAGACTGATGGATAATTAACCTAACCTGCTCTTAACCTGGCTTTCTAAATAATGTGGATAAATCTATCCCTTGTCTTAGATCGATGTTTGATCTTTCGCTCTGTGTAAATGCTGTTTATGAAGCATATGAATAAAGAAGCTAGGTTTTTATATTATCTGGAGAATTAATTAATCAACGTTTTGATATAATTAACCGCCTCTCTCCACATTTTCACAAGCAATGACAGAGCTAGAAATTTTACTAAAGGGTGACAAAATATAAAGTTAATATGAAAAAATTAAGGGGTTCTAACATATATAATTATATAATGTAATTTTACAATAAAGATGTATCAATTGACGCCCTTTAGCCTAAGGTGTATGCTCCCCACCGCCCACAAGATGCTAATTAATAATATTGAACTACTCTAGTGTTGTCGGATAGGTTTGCAAACAAAACGAAATATTGTATAGATAAAAATAATTTTTGTATAGTCGCTTTCAAAGTAATAGTCGAAAAATATATAGATTTATATATATTTCTTATATGTGTGCATTTTTGTATGTTGTATTAAAAAATATATAAATTTTATATATTTTTGTGACTGTCGAATATAAATAATTTATGAACGGGTTAAAAATAATCTTTGCCCTACTTAATACTATCATCTTTCTCTAGCTCACCTTAGCTTTTCTATAAATAGTATTCTAGCTACATACTCTTGATATTAAAAGGGGAAAGACAAACAATCGCAATTAGTACATCCACAAATAATTTTGCATTGCGGTTTGATGTACCACTAGTCCACTACCATATACAAATTCTCCCTGTTTTTTTTTTTACGTGGATTGGATTAATTAACTGTTTAGTTATAGAGTAAAGAGAAATGAAAATTACATTAATGATACTCCCTTCGGTCTACTTTAGTTGATTTTTTTGGTTATATATATATATATATATATATATATATATATATATATATATATTAAAAAATTCACTTTTTAACATATATTAACAATAAAATTGACTCTATTAACAATTTGTTCATTAAAAATATAATAGATAATTCAAGCCTCTTTACTTTAACTCAAAAGACAACTGAACTAATCATCATACTTTGCATATTGTAACTCAAAAGTCACTAAAAATTCCTACATGCTTACCTTTGGAATCCTATTAGTATAATTACTTTCGGGCTGTCTAATTCATATAAAATTGAACAAGTAAATATTTTTAGTCATGTAATCCTATTACTTTTAGGATATACTTCTTAAAAAATCATATTACTAATTTAATTCGAAAACGTATTATAATGTCCTATTACTAATTTAATTTGAGAATGTATTATAATCCAAATCCATTTAGAAAAAAGAAGAGCCTATATTATTATAAAAGGATAAATGCAATATTAATATACCAAAATAACCCTAAAATATTAAGGGAAAGAGCTCATAGGGAAAGCACATAACTGCAATAACCTATTTTTTTGGACTACAATACCTTCTTCGCTAATTTTTTAGTATTTTATGATTTTAAAATTAACAAATTTGTCTATTAAATTCTTATTAAAATGTGTAAGAAGGTTTAATAAAATTAAATTCATAAGAATCCTCCGTATTGGAAATACATTACCACTCCATAATGTCCAATACAAAAACAAAAGTAATATTAAATGGACTGCATAAAGAGTTGAAATAGAGAAAAGAAATACTCCAACGATAATTGTAACGACCCGGTCGGTCGTTTCGAGAGTTATAGCCCTGCTTTCCCCCATTTGTGCTTCATTTATGCTTTTCAGCTATATTTGATATATCGGGTTAGTTGGTTCGTGTCCGGAGTGACTTCATAGTGTTATGAGACATTTAGTCTCTTATTTAGAAACTTAAATTGGAAAAGTCAACCGGATGTTGACCTATGTGTAAACGGTCTCTGATTCCAATTCTGATGGTTCCATTAGCTTCGTTAGGTGATTTTGGACTTATGATCGCCTCCGGAATGTGATTTGGAGGTCTGTAGTAGAATTAGGCTTGAACTGACGAAAGTTGGAAATTTGGCGATTTTGGTCGGTAATGGAGAATCTTGATATTGGGGTCGGAATGGATTTCAGGAAGTTGGTATAGGTTTGTGGTGTCATTCATGATGTGTGTGTAAAATTTGAGGTCATTCGTATGTGGTTTGGTAGGTTTCGGCGTCGTTTGCGGAATTTGAAAGTTTAGAAGTTCTTAGGCTTGAATCCGAGAGTAATTTGGTACTTTGATGTCGTTTTGAGTGATTCGAAGGTGCGAATAAATCCATATGTTGATGTATGAATTTTTGGTATGGGTGGTTGAGGTCCCGAGGGCCTCGGGTGAGTTTCGAGTGGTTATCAGATCAATTATGGGTTTTGGGAGATGGCTGATTCTGCTGGTTTTTGTGGCTGCCGGTGTTTTCTGCACCGGCAGAATGGGAGCCGCAAGTGCGAGGACGCAGGTGCGCGTGGAAGTTCTCAGGTGCGGACATTATTGAGGTAGGCTGCTTCTGCAGGTGCGTAGGAGTGGTCGCATTTGCGAGCCCGCAGGTGCGACGATGGGTCGCAGATGCAGAAGAGAGGAGATGGGCCAGTTCCGCAGAAGCGGAAGGAGATGCGCATGTGCTCGTCCGCAGGTGCGGAACCTGGGGTGCAGGTGCGGAATTGGGCACTTAAGTTATTTTCCGCAGATGCGGAGAATTTTGTGCAAAAGCGAGACCGCATGTGCGGATTTTGGGCTGCATGTGCGAAAGACCTGAGTAGACCTATAAATAGAACACTTTGCGAATTTTGGTTCATTTCCACCATTTTCAGTCGGTTCTTGGAGCCTTTTGGAGTGATTGTGAAGGGGATTCAAGGGTTTTTCAGTGAGGTAAGTACCTTGAGCTCTAATACTCCTATCTATGACATTTTCCCGTTGTTTTATCATCTAATTAGTGGAATTTAGGAGTGAAAATGAGGGGTTAGGGCTTGGGATTTTGGAAAGTTTAATTTGAGGATTTGAAGGACCAATTGAAGTCGGATTTGTATAAATTTTATATGGTTAGTCTCGTGAGTGAATGGACTTTCAAGTTTTGTAACCTTTGTCGGATTTCGAGACGTGGAACCGGGGGAGGGGGGGGGGAAGGTTGAGCCAATTTCGGGTTTTGAGTCTAATTTGGTAGTTTTTCTTGTGGAATTCATTCCTTTAGCGTATATTGATGGTATTGTACTAGTTATGAATAGATTCAGAGCATTTGGAGGCCGAATCGAGGGGCAAGAGCATCGCAAAATAGAGATTTGCTCGGTTTGAGGTAAGTAACGGTTGTAAATCTACTCCCAAGGGTATGAAACTCCGGATTTTGTGTCATGTGACTATTTAGAGGTGACGCACATGCTAGGTGACGGGAATACACCGTTGGGGATTGTGACTTGATCCGTCCCTTAGCAACTGTAAAGTTGATTATCCTGTTGAAACTATATGCTTCTTATGTGTTTTAGAAATAATTGAGGTATATCCTGCTCGATGCCGTGTCTAGGCCTTTTGCCAGTATTGTTTGGACCCTTAGGATCGTTTGGTTTGAATACGGCTTACGCCGATATAAATTATACTGGTATAAGTCATGTTGGGATAAGTTATGTTGGGATTAGTTATGTTGGGATTGTTTTTTATAAATTGTTTGGTATGTTGTATTAAATATGACAATTGCATAATTTGTAAGAAGAGTGTATAAGTTATACCAGTGCTAATAATCCCATCTTCTATAAGGTATAAGTTATCACGGTGTTAATTTTAATCCCGGGATAATTTATACCTGGTTTGCTAACTGTCACACCACTTTTTTTCACAAACCTCACTAACCCTCTTAAAAATAATAAAAAGATTTTGTGAAGTTCGAAAAGGGTTTTTCAATTAAAAAGTGACCAAAATTTGTGTTTAAAAGGATTAACTCAGAGTCGCCACCTGACATTTGGTTTCGGTGTGTCAGGTCACCGTTTTCTTTAGAAATAATTTTTTCTTTTAAACACTTAAGACTCTACAACTAAATCTGCACCAGAGATTCGACTAAGGGGGTTCATTTGACTCAGAGAGAAGGTGTTAGGCATTCCCCGAGTCCCGTAACTAGTACGGTTGCGTACTCGATCCAGTTGGATTTTAAGAATACTCAGGTTGAGGTAAAAAGAAAAATAAACACATAAAAGAAAGCAAACGCAAAAAGGTTCGAGGTTGTCCCTACCTAAATAAAAGACAAATATAAGAAAAATAAAAATAAAAATAAAATACTACGCTATGCTTCCTTCGCAACTTCGTCATGGCCTCCAAAATATTTACAAAGTTCTTCTGGGCATTCCCCGAAATAAAATATATACAAATCCTTCGAGGCATTCCCCGTATATAATAATTAACTAATGGGACAACCTCTCACCTAAAAATAAAAGAAAGAAAATCTAAAATATAAATGCCCTAAAAGTTTGCCTACCCACGTGTGGTCGGCCTAGCATGCTCCTAGCGGTTCTAAGAAAATAAATTCTAACAATAAAATAAAATGATAAACTATTTAAACTTTAATTTCTCCTTAGTTTTAGTTAAGACTAATACCCCGCAACCCAATCACAATTCAACTAATTACCATTCTAGTTCTTGACGGTATGTATGATGAGTCCAAATTTAATTTTAATTTAATCCAACAACTCAAGATCCATTTAACTATAATGACCCAAGACCCCTTTGATCACAATCTGACAACCATTCAAACTCAAATAAAATGAAACGTTAGGAAAGGATCATTCCAAGACCTATTTCAGTTAAGGTCTTAAGACAATTCAACCAATCCGTAGCGAAACATATCATGAACGACGAATTTCAACTAGAAATGAAATCACATATTATATGAACAAACTCTCATATACAATATCAAGTGAAAAGGACAAGAAATGGACCTCTGTATTTAACTCGGCCAAACAAGAGCCTTCAATCGGAGACGGCAGGTTGCGAATGGACGCCTCAACCGGAAAACCTTACAGCCTCGAATTCCTTTAGTTTGGACGCTCGCAAGAAAATCCTAAAATCGGCCAGACTCGAGCAGATGTGAAGGTTTCAAGTTGAAACCAGCCTGTTTTGACCCTTCTATCTCTCACTCTATTTTTGTGATCTCCCCTCACTCCTGTTTCACCGACTGGCTGTTTTTCATTTTTTTTTAAAACAAATAAGTGTGGTGGGTTGTATCTTTTCAAGTTGAGAGACAGAAGATGAAAAGTCAGAAAAAAGAGGCGACTGGTGGGAAATGTTTGGTCGGCGGCATAGGTAGGAATGGTGTTGGGTGGTTGTTTTTGTGGTGGAGCTAGGGTGGTGTTTAGGGTTGAAGAATAAGAACAAGAAGCAGCGGCAAACAGTTTAGGGGTGGAGTCGCTGGTGTTGAAGGCTTTGCCGGCTGAGATGGGGTTAAGGGTGGCGGTTGGAATGGGTTTAGAAGCGGTGACCGCCGCTGTTTTCTGGAGAGGAGGGGTGAAGAATAAGGTCTTTAGGTCTTTTTAGGGTGTGTTTGGGCGGCGGGGATGGTCATAGAAGGGAGGCTGCTGTGGTGTTGGTCGGATTTCCGGCGGCTGGTGGCTGGCCTGGCGGGCGACAACTGTCTTGGTGGTGTAGGAGAATTAGGGTTCTCTTTGTCTTGTTAAGGGTCTGTTATCTGTGTGTTAGGGTGTAAGGTGTAGAAGAAGAAGAGAGTGTAGGTTCATTTAGGGTAAAAATATGGGCCTATGAATTGGGCTCTAAATCTACACAATTGAGGTAAAAGTTACTTAAAACATCTTATAAGAAAAAATGTAAAATAACTCTTATTGATTTTAATAAATTATTATATTTAAAATAAAACTAAAAATTAAAGTTGAAACTATTTTGGTATTTTTAAAGATTATATTAAAATAGAATAGGTTCAAAGTAATATATCCTTCTAAAAATACCTAATACGTGAATTAAATAGAGAAATATGGAACTATTTTTGTAATTTTCAATTTTGTGCTTAAAATAAAGTAAAAGAGTCAAAACTAGTTAATATAGTGATATTAGGCCTAAACTAAATATTTATACGCTAAAATGTATAAAATCTTGGGGAGGGTCAAAAATTACATGTCTATAGTTGCCCCTCTTTGACTAGAAACACAAAGAGTTTTCAGACAATGAACGACGAGACAAGTATTTTGACCCAACCCTTATTTAGAGAGACAAAAAACTTAAAGAAAGAAGAATGTGACTGAGCCCTAGTATCTGAGCTGCCTACATATCCTCGGCTATAGAGGAATCAGGCCACGTGTAGTTCAGAAGTAGGAGCAGTGATGGAGTATACCGGGGTGGAGAGCTGATTGAGGTGCCGTTCGGTCGAGGTCCCGGTCCCCGGCCCTATTATTACATCAAATTCAAAAATAAAAAGACTAACTAAGCCTATCAGCTATGAGTTACAAGATTCCTATCTATAAGTCTTTTGAAGCTTGATCTTGAGTCTTTAATGGTCTTCATGCAGACTTTAGATTTGAACCTTGGCGTTTGCTAGTTGCAGATGCTGATTTATTCTTCCACGGCTTCTCCAGAGCACGACGGTACATGCAAAGCTCATGACTTAGTCCTGTCTTGAGCAATCCATATTTTGTCTCAGCTCCTGCACTTGGATATCTAATTTTTTTGTTTTTCTTCTTTTATTCTAGATTGAGACCACTTCTGTTAGTCATCTCGTATTGTCGACTCGCATTCTTGTCGCGAGCTTCTTCTACTTCGAACCTGAATTGAATTTTGTAATGACTTCCCTCGTTCTTCAGGTGGGCGCCTGCTACTGAATTGAACTTTGAAATAACTCTGAAATGAATACCCTCATTCTCCAGGTGGGTGCCTGCAATCAAAATAACAAAATAAACAAAATTTTCTGCCCCACTTTGCACTCGGGAGATTTGTAAGTTGTTAGAAAAACTGTAAACCACTTATGCTACTGATGCCATGATGAGAGTAAAATTAAAGACTCGGCTGGTTTCAAATCCAGACTTCCATTTTTTCCCAATTATTATCCTAGGAGAAAATTCATCAGACTAGGTTTTCTTGTCTCAGGAGAAAAGTTTGTCAGACTAATACGTATATCCTAGGAGAAATTTCATCAGACTAGGTCTTTCTTTTTTATCTTAGAAGAAAGATTCATCAGACTAAGATTTGATCCTAGGAGAAAATTCATCAGACTAGGCCTTCTTTGTGTTATCTTAGGAGAAAGATTCATCAGACTAAGATTTTGATCCTAGGAGAAAATTCATCAGACTAGGCCTTCTTTGTGTTATCTTAGGAGAAAGATTCATCAGACTAAGATTTTGATCCTAGGAGAAAGTTCATCAGACTAGGTCTTCTATCTTAGGAGAAAGATTCATCAGACTAGGATTTCGATCCTAGGAGAAAATTCATCAGACTAGATCTTTTTGTTATCTTAGGAGAAAGATTCATCATACTAAGATTTTGATCCTAGGAGAAAGTTCATCAGAATAGTTCTTCTATCTTAGGAGAAAGATTCATCAGACTAAGATTTCGATCCTAGGAGAAAATTCATCAGACTAGGTCTTTTTGTTTGTTATCTTAGGAGAAAGATTCATCAGACAAAGATTTGATCCTAGGAGAAAATTCATTAGACTAAGATTTGATCCTAGGAGAAAAATTCATCAGACTAGGTCTTCTTCGTGTTATCTTAGGAGAAAGATTCACCAGACTAATATTTTGATCCTAGGAGAAAGTTCATCAGACTAGGTATTCTATGTTAGGAGAAAGATTCATCAGACTAAGATTTTGATCCTAGGAGAAAGTTCATCAGACTAGGTATTCTATGTTAGGAGAAAGATTCATCAGACTAAGATTTTGATCCTAGGAGAAAATTCATCAGACTAGGTTCTTTTTGTTATCTTAGGAGAAAAATTCATCAGACTAAGATTTTGATCCTAGGAGAAAGTTCATCAGACTAGGTATTCTATGTTAGGAGAAAGATTCATCAGACTAAGATTTTGATCCTAGGAGAAAGTTCATCAGACTAGGTCCTCTTTTTTATTACCTTAGAAGAAAGATTCATCAGACTAAGATTTTGATTGGAAGGAAAATCCATCAGACTAGGACTTTTTATCTTAGGAGGAAAAATGTGAAGAGCAATGGCGACATTTTATGCACACTAGCAAGACAGATAGAGGCAAAGATTTGAGAAACTTCCCTTTGTCGGCTCTTTTCTTCTTCTTTTTTTTCTTCTTTTTTTTGTTTGTTTTTTAACCAATTTGCTTGCACTGCTTTGCTCCTGTTTCAAACAAAGAAAATTTGTGAGTTTAAAAAGTGGTGGTTAGTTTGTGGTCTTGACTGCGAGGGAGATTTCTCTTGCACTTGTCACGATAAACTTGGATTTAACTTGGAAGACATTGCTTGTTATCGACCGACCGCTTTTCAGACAACCCTTATCACAAGAAATATTTCTTGATTTGTTCAGGTCCAATACCTTATGCCCGATGCTTTGCACACCTGTTCTAACATTCACCAAATCTTTGCATTTTTCATCAATCCCAGAGAATATCTATTATCACCAGCCCAACGCACACCCTATTCTCCTGTGTATTATGCCAATTTGATGTGCTTGCCAGACTCGTCTTTGTGTGATTAAAAAGCTGGTAGCAAATTTTGAAGTCATTTCTCACTTGTTTCGACAAAACCAGACTCGAAAGGGACTCAAACAAAACAAGAGGAACAAAATAAGTAGAAAAACGAGAAGAGATTGTATCTAGCCAGAAAAAACTTTTACCCAGAAAAAAGAAGTAGGAACTAATACGATTTGAAGGCCATCTCCACTGACCATGACATGCATTTTGGATTAAGCGGCTTGATCTGTCAAGCGATTCTATTCTTCAACCCTTATTATGCCTCCAAGTTGTGAAACTGGGCTTCAGTGCTCCAATTGTCCTATTTGACCATAATCCTTAGTCGACTTGTAGTGCCCCGATGGGTTTTCACCATCAAGCCTCTCTTATTTTGCTCTTTTTTTTCCAGCTCACTGTCGCCTTACGGTGCCCATGATGGTTTTCACTGATAAGACTCTCTCATTTTATCATTTTCTCTCTTTATGTGAGAACAAGATATTATCCATGATGCAGGAAGATCATGCTGTCACAACACACTTGATTTGGCATCCTTAAAGATCGGTCGGAAGGTCTTTTTTGGACCGTAATGTAGGCTTTAGCATAGGGTTAGAAATAAAGGGTGGCATGAAGGCTCAAAATATTTTAAGATAAAAGAGTTCAAAATTACAACTTTTGGAATAAAATCTTTTGGCCAAAATTAAAACTTTTGCCCTAGTTTCTTGGTCAGGGGAATACTTTTTTGATTTTTTTATCTTTTTGATTTTTTTTTGGATTTTTGTTTTAATGGGACCGAACCTTAGAGTGAGGCTGCCTATGTATCTTTAAAAGGAATCAGGTCGAACGTAGTTCCAAAGACTAATTTTTGTTTCTACTATTTTCTTTTCTTTTTCCTTTTTCATTTTTTTCTTTTCTTTTTTGCAATTTTCTTTTGGAATGAAGTTTCTAAAACAAATCTTATGCGGCATATATATATATATGACTCTGACTCGATTCCAAAAGAGGGGAGGTCAAGAAAACTAGCATAGGCTCATAAAGGGGTACCAAATGGTATAAAGTGTTTGGGTAGCTGAAAGAGGGCCTCCCAATCCCTGAAAATGCCAAGCACAATACATGCAACTTGAGGATGAAAAAGGAAGATCATGCACATCATTTCTTTTGCAACTTTGGCATTGATATCACTCATATGCCTTTCACTTTTCTTTAATGCCTTGTCAAGTATAGAACTCTATTTGTGTGATCTATTCTTCACAATGGATGTGCTTTGTCAATTTGGAGCAAACTCTCTTGGCGTTATCTGGTAACTCGAGATACACTTGAACTCAAAGTTGTTTGCTTCAAATTGTCTGGGACGCATTTTCTTGTAACAATTTCTTATCGTCCTCTTAACTCCCTAAACTATTTGCCCCAGTTTCACACAATTCAGGGTTTAAATGATCTCAAGATGTCCAAATTTTACTTATTTTCCTCAAATATGCATCTTAAAAAATTGTTTCATTGCCTCATGATTAGACTAACTTTTAAGACCAGGCTGAGAATTACGCGTGCATGTCATGTCACTAGAGTCAACATGAAAAACTTATAAAAAAAAGAGAACTAATGGACAAGAAATGACATAAAAAAGGAGATTATATTAAACTGATAGTGAAAAAGTGTGAACAACAAAAACAAGCAAGAAAAACTTGGGGTTACAACCCTGGAACAAACCTAGAAAACATTAATGGATTACTACGACTAAACGAACTAGGAAAAACGAAAGGATAGAAGGGTTTGAGTCATAAGACAATATCCGTATTACAACCCTGAAATAACCCGGACAACAGAAATGACAATAAAATAAACCACCAAGACTCCCCTGGCTAGCCAAGATAAGAACGTCTTTCCAATCACCAAGCCCGATATCTTAGCCACTGAGTTCCACATCAATATTACCAGAACCTTCACAAGTATCCATCACATTGACCTCAGCAAATTGCTTTTGGGTCCTCTTTACCAACTCGTTCTTAAGATCAACTTCTGGAGTCGAGACTGATAGCGCTGGAAATTTCGCGGCAAGTGGCCCTCCAAGGGATTCAGAAGAGTTCTCTTGTTCCCTTTCAACACAAATCATGCCCACCATATGCGTCTCATTATGAACAGGTGATGGAATTTGGCTAGTATCCGTTGTATCTGGATTTTGCACGATAATATCACCTGCATCAATAAGCTTCTGGACTGCTCTTTTCAGATGCCAACACTTTTCTATACTATGCCTCGGGGCATTAGAGCAATGTGCGCACAGTTGAGATAAATCAAAATTCTTTGGCAGGGGATTCGGCATTTTTATCTGAATCGACCTCAACAAGTCCAATTGCCTCAGCCTTTGGAACAGACTGGCATATGATTCTCCAATAGGAGTGAAAGACTTTTCTCTTTGCTGCTGCCTTTTAAGTTTGTACTCTGACCTTGGTTGGAAGCTCTTTCGGGCGGGTGGTTGACATGCTTGAAGAGACGGGTAAGACATTTGTGGAGGTGGTGTAGGCCATTGCAGGTCCTGTGGATGTGGGGCATATGGCGGTGCATTATGGATAGAGTAGTGGGAAGGTGAGGTATGACTTTGGGCATTTTGTGGGGAGAAGTAGCATTGGGGAGGATTATTTGGAGTACTTGGATATTCATGGGGTCGGTATTGAGGCTAAAAGCGTTGATCAGGAATGCCTACTAGATCTTGTCGTTGGGAGGGCTCAATAACATCTTTTCTATTTCTCTTTCTTCCCCCCAAGTTCACTGTGGTGTTCTAAATGTCTTCTGTAGTATCTTTCAATGCAGAATAACTTATGATTTTTCCTGACTTGATTCCTTCTTGTACAACCAAGATCCCTAAGCTTGTAGGAAAAGCTTTTTAAGCTTCTGCTGCCTTTTAAGTTTGTACTCTGACCTTGATTCCTTTTCAGTTTGTACTCTGACCTACTGGATCTCCACGTCCGTTATACAAGTTAAATATTGGCATTTTAAACCCCGCGGGTAGATGAACATCAGGAAATATACACAAGTCATTGTAAGACATGTTAATCTGATTTCCCCTCCCTTGCATGTTCTTTAAGGATTGATCTATACCTTTCATCTTTCTGGACATCTCATATCGCTCTTCATTCCTTGTGAACTTTTCTTCTCAACATGAGGCTCCTTCTGGGAGGTATGATTATATGAGTCCGAGACCCGGTGGGCCAGCTCAGGGGGGTAGTATTGGGCAAGAGCGTTGAACTGGTGTTCACAGTTGGACATGAGGAGGGGTTGTTGAGAATTTATGATCGTGGAGGTAGTGGATATGGCATGAGGGCTATTTTTGGAAAAAGTAGTTGGAGGACGGACGTTGGAGCTACTAGGGAGGTTGGGAAAGCTGGGATAAGAGGGAAAATTTGGAGAGTATGATGGATGATCTGACACTATGTCTAGAGCTTGGGTAAGGGTAGCATCTAGGAAGCTAGGTGGTGGCGGGGGTGGTGCCATCCAAGCCTGATACATGTCCGCCATGTGTTGTCTTAACATCCTTAGCTCTTCAACCAACCTAGTGTCCCATTCAACCGATTGATTTCGGGTACCAGTATCAACCAACTCAACTTTGTTGTCGTCTGCCATTTCCTTTAGACTTTATATTGTAGACATAGTTACCAGTTTAACAACCGCAAACAAACCACCCTTCTGCTATATTGAAAATAACAAAGAGGAACAAAATGAAGTCATCATGTTAGCGTTAGGGTATTTAACAGCAAATATCATCATATTATATGCAATGCACTTAGTCACAATTTTCGGTTCTAAAATGACTTCGAGGGTACGAAGGTCATATGGCATTATCCCAATTTTACTATCCTTGCCATTTTCTTCTTCATTTCCTCTCTTGCGCTCCTTAATTTTCTCATTTCTTTCCTCTATTTTCTTTATGATTATCGCTCTTTTCTTGCATCCCGCAATTTCCTCTCATTTTTCCCATCCTACAACTTCATCTCTTTTTTTTTGAATTTTAAAAATGATTTGATCGAACCCTATGTAGGTTGCCTACGTATCATGTTCCACATGAATCAGACCAAGCGTAGTTCTGGAAAAATGATGGATAAAATAAATTAAAAACAAAAATCTTTTTGAATTTTTCATTTATAATTTTTTTTGGTTTTTCAAATCCAAAACATGTAGTACTATAACAAAAGACTCGAAAATCTTAACTAGACTGACAAACTCGATACTACTGTACAAGACTAAAATTTAAAAGACAACATAAAATAGACTAAAAAAAACAAATTCTTCAAGTAGCTCTGTATGCAACAGTCTTGACTAGAATGGTCCTGGGTATCTGTCATGCTCGAGCTGTGGCACATGTATCCATACCTGAATGAGAAAAATAAGACTAAATAGATCAGTGACTCAAGACACCTCCTATTGGACACATGCAAGACATGATAGGTCTATTTCTCAAAATGGCCTATGTGGCTAAAAATGGCTAATAGTGAAAAATCTACTGAGGTGACCTCAAAGACATGGAAATACCTCACTAAGGCTTATATGACTCCAAACTCCCAACAATAATGGCCTTAGAAAATACTTTGCAAAAGTAACAAATTTTGCAAAAATGGCTGATGTGGCTAGACGGCTAAAGATGCAAACTCAAAAGGACGGGCCTTAAGGTAGTGGGACACTAAGTTGCAAACTCAAGATTCTGAGACATGGGTCATTGAACCACTTTTTGCAAAAATAGCCCCATTTTGCAAGAATGGCCAATGTGCCCAAAAGTGGCTAGTCATGCAAATTCAACATGGATAGAACTTAGAATTGAGAGGGAACCTTGTTGTAGACTTAGCGCTCTAAGACATATGTTATTAAGACACTTTGAAAAAAACTAGCTCTATTTTGCAAAAAGGGCCTACAGGGCTAAATGTGGCTAAACATGCAAGATTTGGCTAAGACCCCGCGAAGCCAAGAACCTAAAACTCACTAAGAATAATGGACCCTATGTGGGTTGTCTGCGTATCCCTCTCCGAAAGACGAGAATCGGGTTTGCGTAGTTCGGGCAGATTGGATATGGGAAGAGAATTTAAAAAAACTAATTGAGGAGAAAACATATTTTTGCCATTTTTGAAAATGATGAAACATGTAAAATCTTTTTGGATTTTCTTTTTATCTTTTTTTTTTTTGGTTTTTGAAAAATGATGGAAAGTGCAAAATCTTTTTGGATTTTCTTTTTCTCTCATTTTTCTGTCTTTTCTTGAAAAAAAGGTTTGAAAGAAGATATAACTAGGCCCTACTTGGTTCATCGTTATACTTCACCCTCTTTTCTTTCTTATTTTACCCTCGAACCATCATTGGTCCGCCAAATGACCCAGTTACCCTTAAAGATGTAACATGTAGCACATAGGGATGATTAAATGTCTTTTGGGCCACGGTCCCACTTTGACATAATTTGGACAGGCCTCCTACAAAGGGACACGGTGCCTGGGACCGAACCCTGCTAAGTATAAATGATATGATGTCACGATCCAAATTCCCAACCTTAGGGATCGTGATGGCGCCTAACGCCACACTTGCTAGGCAAGCCAATGTTAGAATTCGATTAACTACTTTGCATTATTGATCCATTTAAGCATAATAAAATAATCTAAAGTAAACTGAATCTATTGGTTTTCGATGAAAAATTTTCAGAGATAAAATAACGAACAATTAAATAAAATGAACCACGAACTAATTATATAAATAACTCTAAGATTACCCCTGGGTTTGGTGTCTTAATTCACGAACTACTAAAGAATACTACAAATAATGGGCTGAAAGAAATAATATGACTGTTCTGAATATAATAAAATAACGTTATGAAACTAGGAGAAGACTCCCAGGATCAGCAAACGCCATCAGATATACCTCGTGTCTCCGAATAAAGAATAGTCGCTCTAAATATCTCTACTGCTAGTCGGTACCTGGATCTGCACAAAAGAGTGCAGAGTGTAGTATCAGTACAACCGACCCCATGTACTGTGTAAGTGCCGAGCCTAACCTCGACGAAGTAGTGACGAGGCTACGGTAGGGCATTTACAACATATAAACTTTGACAATAATATATACAATAACGCAATAAAATAATTCTACACGAACAAGAAAAATATAACTGAGACAATAACTATAAAGCAAGAAGATATGCTAAACAAATAATTAAATACTGCAACAAAAATAAAATAACTCAGCCGCCTTTTCCAGGCCTCAGCTATAACCAACTCTCAAATAATTTCCAAATTTTCAAACTTTAACTTTAAATAAAACATAGTGCCAAAATATGAAAAATAGTAAAAATAAAATAGTAAGTTTTCAAATCTTTGTTTTTCTTTGAAAATCAGTAAAAATATAAATGTCCTCCCTTATCGCTCCTTGTTGCGGCGTGCAACCCTCTCTCATCTGTCCACCCTTATTGTTCCTCCCTAAATATATCACCCTTATTGCTCCTGTTGCGGCGTGCAACCCGATCCCACCTGTCCACCCTTATCACTCCTTGTTGCGGCGCGCAACCCGCTCCCACCAAACATATCATATCAATTTTATTCATAGATTTCACAATTCAGGCCAAGCCTTTCACAATATTTTTATTTCCACAATTTCAAACTGAAAACCGTATAGCTCGTAAGCTTTAACCAATATCATTTCACAATAAAACCAACAAGAATATATGTAAACACCGTAACGCTGTCAACCCAGCTCAATCTTTATATACTATGATAGAATCAAGACAAAAGCCAACACTTTTAACACACTTACAACAACAATTGGAAATAAATCAATGAAACCCAATAACCACATGAACATCAACAATTACGAAACTGTTAAACTGCATTTCTCACAACTTCCTCAATATTATCAAACGAAACCAACAGGAACGTGTGTGTGTGTGTGTATATATATATACACCTCATAAAAATAATGTCAAACCGCTCAACCGTTTTGTACCACAAGGGAACCAGCTAAACAACCAATACTCTTTCCAAAATAACTACCACAACATTTAACAACATATAACAAGGCCAAGTAGTCATAGAAACAATAATGAACATTGAACAATTAAGACAAGAATCAATTAAGTTGGAAAGGGGAAAGGGATCATGCTTAACAGGAAATTTGGTGGTGCATAGATACTCGTCACCTCACCTATACACCACACACATTTATTTCACAGAGAAAACAAGTGGGGACTCCTATTCCCTCAAGTCAAAGTTAGACCAAACACTTACCTCAATTTCGCAGGCCACTCACAACTCAATTATAGCTTTTCCTTTAGAATCTGGCTCTAACATGCTAGAATCTAATCATAATTAACTCAATATCATTTTTTTTTGTTAATTAATTTTCTTATTACCAGGGAAATATTTACAAGTATAACAAGAACCCTCAAAACTCACATAGATTTGGAAATGTAGCCCCAAATCTAGTGCCCTCATATCAACATATCTACTCAACTACATAACTATGGATAAAAATTGAACTTCTGCAAACATTTAGCTATCTTAGAATTTAGATTTCCACGACAGTGCACTGCTTGGACTATTAATTTGATCATCTCCTCACTGCTTCTTTGTTCTCCTCTGAATGTTCTCCAGTTTTGTTCCTGCCAAATATGATAGACAGCACAGGCGAGTGACATTCTGTATATTGCACACAGTTGTTTCTTTCCTGATGCATGCCTAATTGCCCACTGCTTTTCAGCTCCCCAACCTTGTACATTCCTTTGTATCCCCATCCATTGTAGTAACTTGCTCCATATACTTGTTGAGTAAGTGCATTGGAAGAACAAATGTTCATGGCTTTCTGCTACCCTTTCACACAATGAGCATGCTGGACTTACTGCAATGCCCCATCCGAGTAGTATGTCTCTAGTATACAACCTTTCCAATATTTCCATGTATATAATAAAACTCCATTTAGGACTGCTCCAGTTGTTACACACTAATCTCCTCCACTCCACTTTAGGTAGATCACCTCTCAACTTGTTATATATCAATCTGATGGAGAATTCCTTCATGTTCAACACTTCTTCAATTCCTATGTTGACTTCAGTTAGGTGTTTACCAGCTCCCAAGATTTTTTGCACTAACCATGAGGCTTGTTTAGCTTTCACTTGCCATATTGTCTGTCTCTTGATGTAGTAGATATGAATCCACTGTATCCACAATCTATCCTTCTTCTTGTTTAGGTTCCACAATTGCTTGATTAGTGCAGCTCTATTCCATATCACCATATCTGTGATATTTAGACCCCCTGCAGATTTTGGCCAACATAATTGTCTCCAAGCTACTAAAGCTTTAGTTTTTGCTTCTACTTCACCTGTCCACAGAAACCTTTTGCAAATTGTTTCAATTCCTTGCAGGATCTTCTTAGGTAATGGAAATATCTGTGACTAAAATGATTAAATAGCAAATAAAACACTCTTGATCAGCTGCAATCTTCCTGCGTATGACAAGAACTTTGCTGTGCAGTTCTTGATTCTGCCAAGCATCTTATCCAGTAAAGGTTGACATTGAGTAACAGATAACCTTTTGCTACTCAATGGAACTCCCAAATATCTGAAAGGCAAGGATCCTTTAGAGAAACCTAAACACTGAATAATGTGCTGCTGAATATCTTCACTGACCCCTACAAAATAAATGCTACTTTTCTCCTGATTAGCAATTAATCCTAAATTCTTTGAAAACTGTTAAAAGCATTCATATAGCAACTGTATAGACACCAGATCCCCCCTACAAAACAGTAACAAGTCATCTGCAAAACTGAGTTGGATGATGTTCAGCTTCTCACACCTAGGGTGATAGTTAAAGTCAGGCTTCTCTTTAAGATTCTTCAATATCCTTGTAAGATACTCCATAGCTAGCACAAACAAATATGGTGATAATGGATCACCTTGCCTAACTCCTCTTTTTTGCATCAAAAAGGAGTTATTGGCTTTCCATTAACCACTATAGTATATGACACTGTAGTAACACAAGTCATAATCTAAGAAAGAAATTAACCTGGAATATTCAATTCTGCAAGGACTTGTTCAAGGAAACACCATTCTACAGAATCATACGCCTTTTGCATATCAATTTTAACCATACATCTTGGTTACACACCTTTTCTCCCATATCCTTTAACAAGTTCATGTCCCAGAAGAACATTATCACTTAGTATTCTCCCTGGTACAAATGCTGCCTGACTCAGATCAACTAAGTCTCCCATTACTGCCTGCAGCCTATTTGTGAGCATTTTAGAAATAATTTTGTATATAATAGTGCAACAGGATATTGGTCTAAATTGCTTTATAGAAGAAGGGTTTTTCACTTTTGGGATCAGAGTGGCTGTTGTTCTATTTACTGGTTTATACATTATACCATCCTCAAAGAATTTTAGAACAGTTGTTGTGATGTCCTTGCCAACTATATGCCAAGTCTTTTTGTAGAAGTAGGCATTGAAACCATATCCACCTGGTGCCTTAGAGTCTCCAATTCCCTACAAGGCTATCTTCACATCCTCCTGATTAAAAGGAGCTATAAGTTGAAGTTGTTGTGCCCTTGTAAGTCTTGGACCATTCCTCATTATGCTAGGATTAATAGTAGGCATGTTATTAGTTGACCTCCATAATAATCATCTATAGAACCCCTCTATCTCCTGCTCAATGCCCTCTGGAGTGTTGATGAATCTTCCATTGTTATCTGGTAGACTCTATGTATAGAGGTGGAGTCAGGAATGGAGTACAAGGGAAGACCTTTCAAGTTTTTCAATTGTCTCACTGAACATCCAGAGTTTGAAGATAAATAAGAAGAAAAACTTGAAAGGTCTTCCCTTGTACTCCATTCCTGACTCCACCTCTATACATAAAGGAGA
>ML282086.1:8244-28883 GCA_005239495.1 Nicotiana undulata | reverse complement strand
CCGCCCGATATCTTATCGGGTGGCTAGCGGATTAATACATTTAAAAGCCGATAACCGATAAGCAAAACCGTTAAGAGTATATAACCGCCCAATCCGCCCGATAAGCAGCCCTATTCTCAACTATAAATACCCCCTCATTCTTTCATTTTTTTCTCACAAAATCATCAATCCCTCTCTAATTTTCTTCTATAATTGCTTACTTTATTATTGCAATTTGTGAAAAATTGTCAAGTTGGTGAATTGAAGTATTCAAGTCTTCAACGTTATACAATTTTCAAGAAGTTGTTCGTCAATTCGGTAAACTCGTTCCAACTCTTAAGTTTTAATATTATAGTTTTGTTTGTTTTACTTTGTATAATTATAATTAATATGAATATTTCTTTGAAAAAAATATTTGGTAATAAAAGAAAATCTAAAATTAGTGAATCTAGTGGCTAAGCTACTACTCCTCCCCCGGCTCCCCGACCCAAACCTGTTACCCGTCCTCCTCCACATGTTATTCTTGATAGTGATAACCTTTATTTCAATTTACCGATAATCAGTTTTACCATGATATTGCACCAGGTGAACAATTAAATGATGAATATATGAATGCTCTTTATGGTAATCCAATTATTGATGAAATTGATGATTTAGATGAAACGCAACCGGATGATGATGCACCTACTAGTTTTGTTGTTGAAGTTAACCCAACTGATAATAATCCAAATGATGCTCCGCCCGACCCTCCTGTAGTAACACCTACTTTTAATAGACTACCTTCTAAACGGTGCGAAACATCTCTTGTTTGACACTTTTTTATTCTACTAAGAGATCAAAATATGACTAAGTTAAAAACTTGTGGAACTTTAATGGCTCATAAATTTACTGGAGACCGTAGCGGTACGGGTAGTTTGACTAGACACATAAAGACACACCCTAGAGATAAAACTAGACTTCTTCAAATGAAAGCTACGCAAGAGGGGACAAGTCTAGGTACTCAGGTTAACCCTAGTACCGGGTCAAATCTAGTTCAACCGGGAATTAACACTGTTACCGGTGGCATTTTATATTACGATCAAAATAAAGATCGTGAAGAATTGGCAAAAATAGTTTCTGTTATGTGCTTACCCTATAGTTTTCCTTCCAACCCTCACTTTGTCCATTATATTAGAAAAGTTTTTAATCCTACTTATAAAGGATAACCTCACACAACCATAAAGAGCGATATTTATAAATATAAACATGAATATGAATAATATTTGCGCTATTTATTTACTCATATAAATTATCGCGTTGCTATTACTACTGATATTGGTAGAAGTGGTAATGACTGTGATTATCTTACTGTTACCAGTCATTGGATTGATGAGGAATGGATAGAGCATCTATGAGGGAGAGCTTGGAAAAATCAGTACTCTTCAGAGATTTGATCCGTTCGGAACGAAGAAACTTTGGACTTGCTGAATCACAACCAAAGATAGACAAAGCTTACGAAGAAATGCTAGCGGAACTTGTGGAGGATGCTGCTTCGCCCGGAAGCGGTGATGAACAAGCTTCTTTTCCGCCACCACCAACGGAAATTCCTCCGAACCTTGAAGGATTTATGAAATTTGTAAGAGATAATATGTAGACTAATATGTAACTTGTATTTTGGCACATCTTCATTAGTTTTTTCCCTTTTAATGGTGGTATTAACACCTTGTTGTGCTCATTCCATTGGGGGGAGGAAGACTAAGAAATTAATTGCCATTTTTTTTAATGTCGTAATAATAAAAATTATAAGGCATTCCCTTGAATATTTCTTTACAATTTTTTTGTGTTTAAATTTGAATTACAAGATTTAAATCACAATTATATAATATAATTTACAATAAATTGCTTTAGATAAAAAAAATTCAAAAAAAATATATAGCCCGACCCACTTAGGCCCGTTTAGGCCCGCCCCATATGGGCTTAGGCCCACAGTGGGCCGGTTACACCCTCTAGAACCATTTAGCCCGGGACCGTATCGCCCGGCCAGCTTGGAACCGGCCCGCTAGAGCCCGGGACCATTTGGCCCGGCCCATTTATCCTATTTAGGTCCGGGCCGGACACAATACAACCTTAATTGTACTATGTCCAAACACTCCAATACCATTTTCACCTCTTTTTTTTGGAATTTTACAATTCTTATGTCCAAACGCCCACTAAGTAAGCATGTGATTGTACTTATGAAATGATTTTTCAAATTCTGTCTTCTCTCTTTTAATATTTTTTTTTTGTACACATATATTTGTCACCAATTAAATAATATTTGTAAGTTCATCTAAAAAAGTTTATTTATTTTTTATAATTAACTTTTACTTAAAATAAAAGAATATCAAATGATATAATTACAATGCTACGATCAAGAAAATTATAGTATAATTAGTTTATGATAAACAAAGAAATTCTTATAATTACTAGTTTACTACACTAATTACTAACTAAAATATATTAATAATTACAGGTGACATCCAAAACGGACCTAAGACAAATCACAAATGCTATACATATATTTGGACGTTTTTTGCGAGAAGAAAAAGAAAAAAAGAAAGACTGGAGGAGAACTCGGTGGTAAGCTGGAGATTGGTATCCTCAAAATAATACTTACTAGTATCATATATCCATTTCAGATAGCGATCAGAAAAGAAGCGTCAGAATCCCAACTCGGCAAAAGCTCTGCGGTATGCAAGCCTCAATCTATTCAATTTTGCATGCTTTTTTTTTTTTTGCCCTCTTGTTTTCCGGAAAATATATATGAATTCATAATCTTATGAAAATGCGATTAATATTTGTGTTTTAATTCAATTCCATCCAATCAATCGAAAATTCACTCCATTTGACCTCTTCGTTATTTTCTGAAAAATTCACGTTCAGGTTATAATATATGTGATCTGATTTTAAATAAGTTGGTAATTTTCTTAGTTTTTGCGTGAATTACCACGTAATATTTGGGCTTGATTGTTTTTGCTTTTGTAATTGAAAGGGCTTTTTTTTTTTTTGAATAGTAAGGACTTAGATATTTTGCTTTCTTTTAATTAGTTAAGTTAATTTTACAATAAGCCAAAGCACTTAATTAGTTAAGTTAATCTCTTTTATGATGTTAATTGGTTTTATTTTTTGTTTATTCTTAGTTTTAACCACTTTGTTCGTCGTTTTTGTGCTTTTTCTTTTAATGGATTTTGAGGTCTTATTATGTGGTACTGGTATCTTATTAGTACTTTTCCATCCTTTTTGCTTGAATTAGCTCGGAAAAATTTGATGTTATGGTCTGAAACTAGCCGGTTGATTCCCTGAATTTTTTACCACTACGTAATGAAGAGAGGTTCCCTTTTTTACTCTTGATAACAGGGACTTTAAAACATTTTGCTCTAGGATTTAACAAGTTCAACCTTTGGATATTTTAACATTGAAACCATTGCACATTAGAAATAATGTTTAACACTTAGGGTATATAAATATATCGAGTTTAACTTGTCCGGTTGAACCCGTTGACTATATGCTATATTCATCACTGTTTTGCGCTCCTTTTTTGTTGGTTCAATTCAAATCTGCCTATTTATGAAGTTAATTAGTGTCTAATAGTGTCCTATGATTCAAGATACAGATGTATGGGTTTTTCCTCCCTTTTGGATCTACAACAACAACAACAATTCAGTATAATCCCACAAGTGGGGTCTGGGGAGGGTAGTGTGTACGCAGACCTTACCCCTACCCTAGGGTAGAGAGGCTGTTTTCAATAGTCCCTCGGCATCCTTCCCTCCAAGAACTCCCCACCTTGCTCTCCGGGTGACTCGAACTCACAACCTCTTGGTTGGAAGTGGAGGGTGCTTACCATTAGAGCAACCCACCTTGTCTTTTGGATCTCTTTCTTTAATTTTGTAGGTTGAATTTTTTGTTTTCCTCCTTTGGTAAAAATGTGTTTTATGCATGTCAGGTTGTTATTAGATTGATGAAAAAGAAGTCTAGTCCAGATGGATAATTTACCAGATGAATTACTCTTGGATATTTTGGGAAGGATTAAGAGAACCACTGATAGGAGTTCTGTATCCCTAACTTGCAAACGCTTTCACAAATTGGCTAATGGGCTGAGAACATCTATCCGCGTGGGGTGTGGTTTACATCCTGCCTCTGATGCGTTAACTGCTCTATGCAACAGATTCTGTAACTTGGAGAAAGTGGAAATTATCTACTCTGGTTGGATGTCCAAGTTAGGGAAGCAGTTGGATGATCACGGCCTTCTCATTCTTTCAAGTCATTGCCCTTCGCTCAAGGACCTCATGTTGAGTTATTGTACTTTCATTACGGATGCTGGTCTGAGTTACTTGGCTTCATGCTCGAAACTTGCATCCTTGAAGTTGAACTTTGCCCCCAGAATTACTGGTTGTGGCATCCTGTCTCTCGTTGTGGGCTGCAAAGGCCTCACTGTGCTTCACCTGATTCGGTGTCTTAATGTCAGTAGTATGGAGTGGATAGAATATCTTGGAAACCATGAAATGCTTGAAGATCTTTGCATAAAAAATTGTAGGGTGATTGGAGAAGGTGATTTGATTAAACTAGGGTGTACTTGGAGAAAATTGAAGAGACTGCAATTTGAGGTTGATGCCAACTATAGATACATGAAGCTTTATGACCGTTTGGCAGTTGATCAGTGGCAAAAGCAATGGATCCCATGTGAGAACATGCTTGAACTTAGCTTAGTGAACTGCGTTATCAGCCCTGGGAGAGGGCTTGCATGTGTTATAGGCAAGTGCAAGAATTTGGAAAAGATTTACTTAGACATGTGTGTTGGGGTGAGGGACTGTGACATAGTATGTTTGGCCCAGAAATCAAGCAACCTTCGATCAATCTCTCTCCGGGTTCCATCAGACTTCTCGCTTCCTCTTCTACAAAACAATCCGTTGAGGTTAACAGATGAAAGTCTAAAGGCAGTGGCTCGGAACTGCTCTCTGCTTGATACAGTTAGGTTGTCTTTCTCTGACGGGGAGTTCCCCTCAGTTTCTTCCTTTACATTAAATGGAATACTAATGTTAATACAAATGTGTCCAATAAGAGAACTTGCTCTTGACCATGTGTATTCTTTTAATGATGTTGGAATGCAAGCTCTTTGTTCGTCACAATATCTCCAAATCTTGGAACTTGTGAGGTGCCAAGAGATCACAGATGAGGGCCTGCAGCTTGCTGGCCAAATTCCTCAATTGTGTATATTACGGCTGAGGAAGTGTTTGGGAGTGACTGATGATGGGTTAAAGCCTCTTGTCGGATCTTACAAGTTAGAGTTGTTGGTTGTGGAGGATTGTCCACAGATATCAGAAAGGGGTGTTCAAGGAGCTGCAAAGTCAGTCTCCTTCAAACAAGATTTGTCATGGATGTACTAAGTTTTCCCATTTGTAAATATTTTTCCAGATGTTGTACAGGTTATTGTGTCTGTTCGACCTTTTGTACAGTCGCTCATTTCATTTTGTTCCATAACTATTCTGTAATCTGCATCACGAAGTTCGATTTGTCCACATGTTGCATAATAAATGTCAATCTGAGGTTCTGTACCATTCCCTGTGAAGCAGTTTGTCACTATTTTCTACTATTATCTGTGTATCTTGTTGCATATTGAGGGTGCCCTACTTGTGCTCATCCTATAACATGTTTGGTATGAAATTGATAATGGAGTCTCCAGTGTGAGCATTGATGATGAAAGTTGCTTTCAGATGATTATCAACCCGTTTTTAGATTTTTCTTTTGATCAGTATCAACCTATTTTTGGATTAGTTGATTGCTAATAGATTCATTACATGACTGGTAAAGAAAGGAAAGAAAATATAAGATAAACAATTCATTCATTCCAATCCCATCTTTTAGATATACATGTTAAGAACAATGGATATATGGATGAAATATTTACATGATTTAACTAATGTCCCCTATTTAGTGTCCTCTTTACCCAACATTTTACTGCATAGATTCCTAACTCCATCTAAAGGAACTTGTTTCCCATTCATTTGGATGTGCTTTTTCGCTCAAAATGGTTTTTTATTTTGACTAAATGAAGTTATGCCTACAAAGTTTGAGATTCCCCTTGCTAAAGCTGATTCTAAACACTGGACACCCCTGGATTATTCTATGGAAATTGCTGTAGTACAGAGGAACATCCCCCCCCCCACCCACCCACCAAAACTAGTAAAACTGTCTTCTGGCTTTCAGGATGCTCTCCCCTGTCAGTCTTTGTGTTCATCTTTCATTTGTATTCCGTTGTACTTGGAGTGCTTCTATACAATCTAGGACAACAAACAGTTTTGTGCTGGTAAGGTAAGGGTATTCTTTGGCTGCCCGAGTTGAAGCAAGGAGAATCTCTTTTCTACTTTGTGTGTGAGTGGGGGTCCTTAAGCTTGATTGACTGATACTAAACTTGCAGATTTTGTGCATTCTGGTCTCAATGTTGGATCTTGCAAATTTTGTAGTGGTCTAAACCTTGGAAGCGTTCTATTTTCTGGAATTGCTTGGTTTCTCTTACAGTGTTATCAGTCATGTAAATGCTTTGTGTTAAGGAGTCGTACTTTGATGATTCCTTGATGCTCTTCTGGAAAGAATGATGAAGGGAAGGGGGATTGGAAAGCTTCTTTCGCCTCTGACATAACACTACAAAAACAAAACAATAGAAACTGGGGTTTGGGTGCCTCTTTACTGCAAGAGTATATCTTGCATGAAGATTTATGGTGTCTGTTTTTTTAGCATAAATGGTTATATGAATTGGCTCATTTATAGTAGTATAAAGAATGTCTAAAGTAACTATACTTCAATTTGCTTGAATTGATGGTCAAGAATCATAAAGGTTTGCTCGCTTGACTAACATAAGATGATATAGACTTATTCCAATTATGCCTTGCTATTTCTTTGCATTGTATTTTTTGGACCAATGTTGCATCTTTCCAGTTAGAAAAAGATATAACATTCCTTCTTACATTCAGATTCCTAAGGAAGGAAAGATATATTCAGCGAATGAAGTTTATGCCGACAAGTGTATATTTAGATGTCTTTGCATTCTTCTAAGAAAGATTCTGGTTTATTAGTATGTTATAAATGTTTCTTTGCTTCACTACATTATCGATGAGTTCCATGCTTCAGGCTTATGGTACTGTACTAAGTTTTGTAGGGGGAAAGGAAAGTGCTTAACATGGAGGAAGAGAATGATGATAGCCAATGGAGCTGCTAAAGGTAAGTTTCAGTGCCTCTATGGCTGATCAATTGAAGATGACAAGACAATTTTGATACATGTTCCCCTTGCGATCCCACAGAAGCTGCATAACAGAATCAAAGCAACTATTAATACTTCGTGACATAAAAACAAGAAGCATGTTGGTAGGAGAAGGATTTGTAGCCAAGGTCTGAGGATTCGGATCTATAGAATCAAGTGCTTGGAAATATCATATGTTAGCACTCAAATAGATGGCCATTTGAGTCTTCCTACTGATGTATACAGCTATGGTGTTATGCAACTGTTGATTGTTGCTGCTAGATGAGAAATATAGGAAGTTAATATTATCATTTGGTTGGGCAAGGAGAGTCCATATGAAATAGCATTCTATTTCAATATGATCCATTTCCTCTACCTGCAAAAATCTTAGTGATTGATGTTATAGGCATGGATGTAAATATTCCTTTAGGCATATGGAGAAAACACACAAAAATATTTTCGCCATCATGGTTTGCAACCGCACCATTCATTGGAATGCTCAGGAAATCTGTGTTAATGCCTATAACAGCCATGGCATTTACCATAGATGCATCTGTTCTTGGGACAAGTCATTGGCTCTAGGGCTGAACGATATAAGCTGAATGCCGTTGCAAGTAAAAAATTGATTCTTACCGAAAACTCAACTCCTGCACACGGTCAACTTGTGGTTAATGGAGTTAGAGGTGGAAACTGCAGTGAGATTGTTGATTGGAGCAAAGGTCCTCTGCAGATTGCTGGTCCTTCTTCAACAACCAGTGTATTTATCTGATGCTTGGTATCTTTGATGTTGTAATGATATGTTTCATGAGGTCGCATTCGACCTATTTGTTCTTTATTGCTTTCTATCAGCATACGACATTCGGCAATAGAAAATAAGGGACGGGATGAGCATTCTTGTTTAGGGACAGTTGATATATTCATGAAAACTGGGAGAGTATTTTCTGTAGCAGAATACGCCTAAAGAGTTTTTCTATTCAAGCTTTTGATCTGAATGTGTACGATTCTGTGTTTTGACAAATATATTGTTTTTCCTGTGTTACGCATTGCTCTTAATTGACAGAGCAGATGATTGTCACCTTCGTGATGATATTGCTACTGGGGAAATATAGCTCTTCAAGAATATGCAGGCAATATATGAAATAGGTGGAGCCTAGAAAAATGAAAAGAAAAAAGTTTGACCGTGAAAACACCCGGTGTAGTCCCACAAGTGGAGTCTTGGGGTAGAGTGTAAGCAGACCTTACCCGTAACTTTAGTGAGGCGGGCAGCTTTGATCCTGTTCAAAATTAAGTAATTATAACTTTGTTAAACTTTTGGTTTAACATTTTCCCCTGTTGTTAGGAGAAACCGAGAAAGTCTTGATTGCCCTTGATCTTTGATGGAGCTTTGACTTGAGATTAACTCCATAACAAAAAATTGAGGTAAAATTGAATATTTCGAAATAATTGGACGGGTGAAGTCACTGAATTCACGCTGGAATTTCTTTAATGCAAGAGTAAAACGAGATGATTTATTAACGATAAGAATATAGAAGGAATATTAGCAAAAAAAAAAAAAAAAGAACAAAATTAAGGGAGTAATTTCGAATAGTATATATGCAAAATTGGGACCTTTTTTCCTTAATAAAAAGTGACAAATGAAAGAGAAACTAAAGTTACCTCAGGTGAAATGTTCTGTTCAAATAAGCAAACATAAACATGTATCGAAAATTTGATAGTTGCCATTCACTTAATTTAGTTTAGTGAGGAGTAATTACACGTGGCAATAGGTTGAAAAGCAAACACTCGACTATATATACTTTGTATGTATTTTGTCATCTTCAAGTTGTATTCGTCTCTTTTCCCACTTTGGTTATTTTCAAGACTCAGTAAGCAGAAAATTCTTTCTGCAGTTTGGGGTATTGTACTTGAAATGTCTCATGCATGCATGCTTTTTATGGCTAAATATTGTGGATAAAACATTGATTCTCATGTTTATGTTGCATGCACATTATATGATTTCTTTTTGGTCCTATTGATCGTTTCTGCTTCTTCCTTTTTTCTCTTTGAAAAAGAACTCACAAAAAGATGCAAATGGGAAAGGATTCAAAGGGAGATGGCACTTGGGTAACCAACACCCCAGTAAAGCTAGAGGCTGACTCCCACAGTAAGCATATTTATTACTTGTACAAGTATTTTTATCATAGCGTCTTTACTCTTGTTTGGAAACACTTTTCTTAGCCTACGAGGTGTACCGGAAACAACTTTGTAGGAGTAAGTTTTGTAGGAGTAAGGTCTGCGGACACTCTCGCACTGAGTATGTTGTTGCTACTAGCTACTAGTACTTAATTATGGAGTTATATTATTCAATTCAAAAATTAGACATATCATCATAGTGTACATGTAATAACACTATTACTGTTCAAATTTATAGGGTCATCCGGAAACAGCCTCTCTATCCCCTGGGTAGGGGTAAGGTCTGCGTACATTATGCCATCCTTCACAGACCCACTGATGGGATTTTACTCTCTATCCCCTCCGGGGTAGGGCTAAGGTCTGCGTACATTCTACCATTCACAGACACACATTACCTGCTCCCATGCTAAACCTTTGTGTTATTTTCCTTGGACGAAGAGAATATTTATCTGTCAAAAAAAAAATGCATGAATTTCCTTGTTGTTGTTGTTGTTTTACTGTTCAAATTTATGTAGTTACAAATCACATGCATAGAATAAATTTCTGTTGAGTTGCAATATTCTTTTCTGGAAAATTCTTTACCATAAAATGAGTGGTAAATTGATGAATTCAGCACTGCTTATTGTTTACGTACTATGTGACTGGATTATATAACGCCTAAAAATAATGTACTCTTGTATCATACTCTTGATTGGTTGCAGAATTGTAGTCTCTAAATTCATGCATTTGGGGTTATTGTTGTATTACTGGGATTTCATCTATATACTAAGGGGTCATTTTTCTGCAGATAATTATTCGCTTAGACCACGAAAAAGAAAGGAGATATTTAGCTCCGGATCAGGTGATTAATCTAATAAAGGTTCTGTAGCTTTTGGATCACTCAGCTGAAAGCATTTTTTTTTTTGACAGATAAATATTCTCTTCGTCCAAGGAAAATAACACAAAGGTTTAGCATGGGAGCAGGTAATGAATTCAATTGCACATTGTTGGTTGAAGAGTGGGACATGTTTTGCACTATGGGGATAAATCTATACGATTACATAGTTATAGTTGTTATTTTACAACTCCTATTTTACCTTAGGGTAGGCTGTCTACATCACACCCCTTGGGGTATGGCCCTTCCCCGGACCCTGCGTAAATGCGGGATGCTTTGTCCACGCAATACTAAACTTAAATCTCTTTTAACTTCAACATCAAATTTTACATTTTGGGACAGTTTACTTTAGGTGAAGGTCATGTATGCAGTACTTTATCTTCTGTCATGCACATAAAATGGATTCGTGGGAAGCATGAGAAGTCCTTTGTTTGTATAGAACATACAAAAGATGAATTCATGGTTTTGTGATTTCTCAATAACCATGTCCCCTTCATATATACTTAATAAAACAAGTCAACTATGTTTGTGCTTGTTCCATGTGATATCTATAATTGTTTCTATTGGAGAATTAGAATTGATGCCACTTTCCAGAATGTTACTAAATTATGTTTCAGCAGATGATGAAGAAAAAGACGAATATGAAGGCTTGAAATTTAACAAGACGCTGGGGCAAAGAGCCGAAACTAAGAATTACAAGCCAAAAGTAGTGCTTGAAGATAATCTTGTTAAGACCTTTAGCCCTGAGACTATGAAATGTTCTACCGAAGGAGTAAGAAAGTTATTGGGAGATGAAGAACCTTTGGAAAGATCCTGTAAGCGAGCTTTGGGTTTTGATTCTGGGAATATTGAGAAAGATGATCTAGTTGCTGAAGCTGTTAATACCCCTGTTTATGCGATCCAAACTGCTGATAGTTTCCCATGCAGTCAAACTTTTTCGGGGGATCCAAGCTCCTCAAAGAAGCTTGGTCCATCGTCGCTTCCTTCCAAGATTCTCCAGGCAAAACTTTTCCATTATTTCTTCACTGTCAATCCTGCAAATGTTGTTTCACTATAATCTCTTCCGTTTCTGATCCGAAGAGTTCTACTATTATCTGTTGCAGGTTTACCATAGAAGATATGAGAAGAATCAGAGGCACAATAAATGCATAAAAGTTCAGCCATTCTTTCAGGGGCATAACAAGCCTCTCCAGGCAAAAGCTTGCCCTCTATTTCTTCAACTGTTATTACTACAAATGTTGTTTCACTGTCGTTTCTAACCCAAGGTATGCTACTACTATTCATTGCAGGTGTACCGTCGAAGATTTAAGAAGAAGAATCAGAAACATAAGTGCAAAAACGTTCGCCCATTTTTTCAAGAAACGCGGAACAAGAAGCGGAAAGCATCAATATGTACTATGAAAGGTAAGGAAGACGGTGGTTTGCCATGGTTGTACAAATTCCTTGGATTCATAATATGTGTGGCTTTCCATTTAAAAAGCAATTCTATATTTCCTTTTGATGTAATTTTTTATAGGTATAGGGGACAGCCAAACCAGCCTTTCAATTCTCAAGAAACCAAAGCTTCAAGTACCTAGCAGTGAAAGTGGAGCGATAGTGAAACATAGTAAGAATTCTCAAATACATAACAAGCAGCAAGATGCACTAGTCCCAATCAATGAAACACCTAGTTACACAGACAAAATGATCTTAAGAACAAAAGTAGTCCTTGATGAGGAGACAATACGAGAGTGGAAATTGCTGATGCAACAACCGGAAGAAGAAGGCTGTGGATCAGCCGAATCTGATAAGTGTAAGAAAACGTGGGAAACAGAGAGGGAATTGTTCCGCGGACGAGTGGCATCGTTTGTTTCTCGCATGCATCTTATCCAAGGTATCAGATTATGCTTCTATTTTAAGTTTCTATGATTCTTCTTTTTAAATCACGGTATCAAAATGTGATAATCTAATTCCTATATGCAACTCTGAAAGATAAAGATTTGTTCAGCATAAATGAAGCAATAGCCTTTATTTAATTCCAGAAATTTCAAGTCTAGAATTCGGAAACATCATCTGAAATTGCATGAACTTGCACGTGTCTGTAAAGTGGAGTCGCAGCATTGCCCGGAGATAACTTTAACATTATTGAAAAAATCACTTTACCAGGCCAAATTCAAGCAGACAAACTGCTGCTAACTGTTTGTAAAGTGCAACTTGACGAAATACTTGTCTCAGAACATCACCAAAGCTAAGCACTATCACCTAAGATGAAAACACTATACTCATTAACGGCTCCACCTTTTGAAGTATCAAGATGCGAGTTTATGCATCACATGTTGATGTTATGAATACAAATTCAGATGTTTCAGGGCAGTGGTGGAAGCAGAATTTTCACTGATGGGATTCAAAATATACTGTCTATACCTAACAATTAACTTTGACCTTATATATGCAGTTTAATTTCTCAGCGAAGGGGGTGTGGATGAAACTCCACACGCCCCTAGCTCCACCCATGTTACAGGGTGATTTTCTTGGTGAGAGTCAAACTATGGCTTTGATTGTAATCTTTTATGATTTCTAGTGTTAGCCTATAAAGAAAACATGATAAGAACCTGAGAAATGTAAATGTTTAGATGTAAAAGAATGGCATCCACAACTGGAATATTTCACATTATCCGTAAAGAAGGTTTGCCACTTCTTCTCTCTAATCATCATATAAAGAGAATGTGAAGTCGGTGTCAAAATTAGGTACAGGAAGACATAACTGGGTGCAGCTTATATATTTTACAGGTGATAGACAATTCTCACAGTGGAAAGGTTCAATTGTAGATTCTGTGGCTGGGGTATTTCTGGCTCAAAATGTGGCCGACAACTTGTCAAGGTAAATGCATATTGTAGCTTGCAATGAACTTTCCACAATGAATTCTTATGTGTCCATTTTTCCACAAAAAAAAAAAAAAAAAAAAAAAAAAAAAGAAGAGAGAAAATCTGAATAGTATTCTCTTTAATTGTCTGTGCTGATGCATTTGCAGCTCTGCTTTCATGTCCCTTGCTGCTGAATATCCTTATAATTCAACCTCTGCTGAAAATGTTACATCGAAAGCAGATAGTGCACCGATGTCAGAAAAAGCTACTGAAAATATTTTATCATGTCAATCCCACAATGCAAAAGCAAAGATCAAGCTGGAGAAATCATCAAAAGGAAGTGATACTACTTTGAGACAGTGGATAAACGGGAGAAAAATATTGAATCGGTGGAAGAGGAAAAAAGAGGACATGGGAGATCAACAAGCTGAACCAGTTTTAAGAAGGAAAAATGAAGACTTGACAACTGTAGCCATTAAATGGGATAACATACTGAAGTCATCTGCCTTTGTTAATCCCAAAGAGAGAAGTGATAACACATTAGATGTGATAGATTGGCATGCAGTTCGTGCAGCAACAGTGGATGAGATATCGAGAGCTATCATGCTGAGGGGAATGGACAAAAAACTTGCACTAAGAATTAAGGTAAAACAATGTTGTAAAAATTCAGTATGCACTTCTTTTAAGGCATGAAAACTAAAATGCTCACTTCATACAGAATTTTATCAACCGCCTGATGCTGGAACAAGGGAAAGTGGACCTAGAATGGCTACGTGAAGTTCAACTAGAAAAGGCAAAGTAATTTCTGCACCTTCTTTTATATGAAATTGACAAAACCTAGATAGTTGATGAGATAGGCAATGCCAGGGGCGGAGGCCAGTAGCTTTGGCTCTGCGCCTGTATTTTTGGTTAAAAATTTCATTAAAAATGTATAAATAATTTATCCAGAATCTAGTAACCTTCTCTGAAATCCAGAACCCATAAACTCAAAATCCTAACTCGGCCTCTGGGCAATCCAGAAGTTAACTGAGCTTTGAAAGTGTACTTCAAGAAGTGATGATAGAGCTTTGTTTGTTGCAGAGAATATTTGCTGAGCATTTATGGTTTGGGACTGAAAAGTGTAGAATGCATACGATTGCTCGCTCTCCAACACCAAGCCTTCCCCGTAAGTTTATATTATAGTCGTGTGGAAACACCTGTTAATGTGGGTCTGAAAGCTTTTTATCGTTAACACCCTTTATTATTTGATAAGGTTGACACAAATGTAGGACGAGTACTCGTGCGACTGGGTTGGGTACCTATTCAGCCACTTCCACGAGGACAAGAGATGCATCTTTTAAAAATGTAAGAATTTGGATTTAGCAATTGGAGCTGTCAAAATTTCTTGTTGCAAGTTTTTCTCCTTGTTCCTGATATGTCATGCTTTAGGTACCCGAATGTGAAAGATGTTCACAAGTATCTCTGGCCACGGTTATGCTCACTTGATTATTTAACACTGTAAGGATCGACTTGTGAAAAGCTCATCTTTAGACTTACAAATATATATAATGATTGATTTATTCCAGCAGAAATATTAGGGAAAATCATTCTGTATTCCTTTGTGATTGCTTGTAGGTATGAATTTCATCATCAGATGATTACCTTCGGAAAGGTTAACTATCATTTATCTTAAATTGTGACTTTCTATTTTCTTTGATGAATAGGACTTTGGGACTGTAATTTGGTTCCTTACAGGTATTCTGTACGAAATCAAGCCCAAATTGTAATGCATGTCCGATGAAAGCAGAGTGTAAACACTTTGCAAGTGCTTTTACAAGGTTTGCTCTTTCCGCATTGCCTTGACTATTAACCATACGTTATATCTCCCTATCATTGATGCTTCTAAATATTTTTCAGACAAACTTAACATTTTATGAACATCGATTGCAGTGCAAGAGTCTGCCTGCCGGGACCAGGGGAAAAGAGCTTTGCAAATACTGTAGAAAGTGTGGCCGACGGTACTTGTGTTCTCGATCAAACAGAAATTGTTCCTTTATTGTGGGAAGCGTCAAGTTCAGAACATTTGATTGGAGATCACCAGAATGAGCTTATTACCTATCCAGCACTTGAATGTATTGGAGAAACAGAAATTGAAGATCAATGTGCCGGTGACATACCTAGAATAACATTTGATGGCAATGCATTCATGGAAAATTTATTACGTTACATAGATGAGAGTGATCTCTCGATAAAGGACACTGGTATGTCTAAGGCTTTGGTCATTGCCACTCAAGAAGCAGCATCTATCCCTTTGCCTAAATGGAAGAATATAAATCGGTTAAGGACGGAGCACCAAGTGTAAGTATGTAATACGTTTTCATTTATTTTTGCCATTTGATTGACAGAATCTGTAAAAGAGGATGTGGTTTCCCAGAATTCTATGCAATGCTGAAGTGTTTAACTAAGATGCTCGTAAATTTATTTATTTTTCTATGTGCTGCAGCTATGAACTTCCAGATTCACATCCACTGTTAGAAGGGGTAAGTTAAGTTACCAACATAAAAGAATGATTGTAAGCATGCCTTGCTATTTGGTTAAGTTTTGACTAAATTCAGCATGTAAATGCAGCTAGAGCAACGAGAACCTGAAGACCCGTGCCCGTATCTACTAGCAATAAGGATACCAGGTCATTGCTTTATGATATTGGGGATTACTGGAATGAACTAGAAAATTAAGCTGGAAAAGCACAATGACCTCACACTTAACCCTATTGTTAATAGCACGTGATCTACTTTGGTACAGGAAATGCCGCTTCCGCAGAACCTCCAAAAGAGAAGTGTGAATCCTGTAATTCTGATGAAACTCAAAACAAGGTCGCCAACGAACCAGGAGACAGTATCGAGACTGTTTGTGGGACACTTCTGGTGAGATAAACATAGTAATTACTATCCCCATGGTTGGGAAAATTTATCGTTTAAAAACTAAACTCATAAGACCATGTTCAGATACCGTGTCGAACAGCAAACAGAGGAAGATTTCCACTGAATGGAACATACTTCCAAGTAAATGAGGTGAAGTTTTCCCTCATGACAATATAGAGTCATATTCCATGCATGTCACATTTAATTTTGATGTGATATATGCAGGTTTTTGCAGATGAAGAATCCAGTAAAGAGCCAATAGATGTTCGGAGGGCATGGATATGGAATTTGCGGAGAAGGACCCTATATTGTGGCACCTCCATCAGAGCAATATTTAGAGGTAGAGACACAATAATAGTGCCCCCCATAAATTGGAAACTTGTCTTACAAAAATGTGTTTACGTGGTGAAAACAGGGATGTCAACAGAACAAGTACAAAATTGCTTTTGGAGAGGTATCTTTCATAAATAAACACATGTCTTTTTCATTATTCATAAATAATAACTTTTGTTAAGTGTTGCAGGATATGTATGTCTCAGAGGATTTAACCGAAAAACACGAAAACCTGGACCTCTTCCCTTTGACCTTCATCGTCCAATTAGCAAAGCAGGAAAACTGAAGAGTGAAGGAAAAAGGTCTTGAGAGAATAAACATTTTGTTTTTTCTTTCACTTACCGGTCATCAATCTAGTAATCGCAAATACATTTGTATCTTTATTGGTGCACGTCTCAAATCTCATGAACAATCTTCCCTCTATTTTGCTTTCCATTCACTCTATACACAACCTTACCTCTCAACCAAAAAAATCAAAATAAAGAGGTAAAACATTAAGAAAAATGCTTTATAAGAAAAGAAAATATGTTAGCAAGAGTGACAAGCTGATTTAGACTCCGAACCTTTTCGTGTACCCAAGAGTTAGATTCGTGGGGGGCATTACATTACTCTTGTCACGCCAAAGCTAATAATACATACCTTTTAACGGCGATAACAAAGGAGAAATATATTAAAAGAGAGACAAATATTTAACGTAGTTCAGTTAATTAGCCTCGTTTACATGCGGAGATGAACAATCCACTATATAAAAGAGAGTACAGAATATTGAGAAAATAATCTTAAAAAGAGGCACACATAAGTGACAAGTGATGTTCGGCTTAAAAAATATATATATCTAACCATTGTTGCCTCACAATCTAGTACTTTTAATCGTCTTTTTGAATATTAATTACATTACTTTATGCTTAATAGTATATTTTAATTGTATAGAAATAAAATTGTGTGAAGATAAAAATTTAGAGCAAAATTGAATAAAATATTAAAGAATAAGAGAGGAAAATAAAATAATAAAAAGGAATGAGACAATGGGGGACACCTTTTGGTGTTTGTCCCCGTGCAAGACAAAAGTAAAAGGAATAACAATCAAAGAAAGCAATTGGAATTGAAGATCGAATAACGTACTAGTTTTAGCGCAGGGCCAAGGCGCCTGGACCCTACATGCCTTTCTAGTTCGCTCGGGATAAGGATATTTTGATCCTATAAGCTTTCAACTTGTATAAAAAGGGACCTAAACTTAATAATTTTTATATTTCTTTATATGATTTATTTTTTGGCTACTATATTTACGTGGAGCTAAACTTCACATTCTAGGGTTGTGGTTCTTTCATGACTATTGTTATTCGGATATTGATTTTGCTATCTTGATTAACATATTGGTTTATTTATTCTATCTTGCGCTTAATTATTCAATTGCTTAATTACCAATTGAATACTATCTACGAACGTAGAATCGACCTCGAAAGTTGGAATTCTAGATTGCACATTGGATTGAGTAGAGCAAGTTTTTGAACGTGGGCATCGGGGAACAGATTCACGGTTAGGATAGACATATACCTAATTGCCTTGCTTGGTTGATATACAAAAATTTTAAATGTGTTCTTTGTTCTAATACCATAGACATATAGGCGTTAGGTTAGCTTGAATAAGCGAGTACAAATTCGACAGATTCTTATGAGCAATATTAATCTTGCCAACTAATAAACTAAATGAATTAGTTAGTCAATTAATTGAAGAATACAATAGCAATGTTAGATAGCCCATAACCCTAGATTGTTTTTATTACATTGATAACATAAAAATCTGCCCTTCGTTTATTTAGAGTTCACTATTTATTTTTTCTTTATTTTAATTAGTTTAGAATCAAATACTTCTAGATTTAATTATTGTTTAGATAATTAGGATAGCCTAATTTAGTTAATAGTTAATCACAAGTCCTCGTGAGTTAGACATCTGACTTTTAGTCACTTTATTATTTGACGACCGTGTATACTTGCGAGTGCGTTTGGCCGCACAAGTTTTTGGCGCCGTTGCCAGAGACTTAGAATTAGCTTATTCTCTATATTAGACTTTTACTTTATCTTTACAAGTTCTTTTCCATTTTGTAAATATTTTTGTTTTTATAACAATATGATCTTTATCTTAGTGTGTTTCTAGTTCTCTCAACATGACATTTGTGGATGAAATAATCGGAGGTAAAATTATTGATGAAGACCCTTGGTTGATGAAAGACTTTTATGGCCCGTCTTTTTGGACTTGTCATGACCTGAACTCTAGGAGGTCTGAATTTGAATATGGGAGTAAGGGCTGATATTGGGACGGATATTCACGATTATGGGAATATGCGGAATGACGTTATCTTCTAACAAAGTTGGTGAATGATTGGTTGAAGGAGAGAGTTAATCTTGCACATAAAATTAACAATTTTGGCTTGGTTGTGCATAACTTGGATGGAGATTTGAGTTCAAAGGTTGATGCGTGTAACACCCAACAACTTAATGATGAGTTGTGTGATGCTAAAAAAATCTTCTAGACCAAATTGAGGAGCAAAAACAAGAATACCAATCATTAGACTATGTTTTTCTTGATGATGTCAATGTTGAGAAGAGTGTTTTAGAATCATATGAGGGAGTAGATAACATTAATTTGGGAGACTTGAGTGTATGTATATACGAGTACAATACATTAGTTAGGGCGCATTTGACCTCACTCCAATTAATTTTTCCCATTGTGTTTAAATAGTGAGATAGTAATCGAGCCATCTGAGCCTATGGGGGAATCAAAGAGTGAGGATGAGAGTGCCTATATTTTTGAATTTGATGTGCCGAAAAACAAAAAGTACATTCCTCATCTAAAGGTCGAGAAGTGTTGAGTGAAAAATTTATTACTTGGCCTGGTTATCGTTGTAGCCCCACCACTGGAACATAGCCGCAAACTGAATGTCGTGTTAGGAGTACAATTCATAAGTTCAAGGTGGAGAAAAAAGTTGTTCACGTCATGTTGCGACGCTAAATTAGGCGTTTGTTGAGAGGCAACCCAACTTTACTACTTTCTTTTATTTTTGTTGATTTTGTTTTTATTATATTATTTATGTAGTGTTTATTTTTATTTTGTTGGATTATGAGCATATGAAGAAAATCCAATTGAAGTGTGCAAAAGTGAGCCAGATGGTTGGAACTAGTGTGAGGTACCCGCACAAAGGACCATCATTGGGAGAAGTCTGAGTACCTCGTGAGCTGTTAGTGCTTCGGCCTTTGGCCTTTCAGGGAATTTCTTGTCCACCTCGTTATTTTTTTGCTTTATTTGGGAATTGGGGACACTGCACTCTTTTAAGTGTCGGGTGAGAGAATTCCTTTTGATCATTAGTAGTATTATATTAGTGTGTTAATTTCTTCTTCTTCTTTTTTCAGTTTTGTATTTTTGTTTTTATATAGTAGTGTAATATTTTAGGTGATTAATTTTAAAATAAAATAAAAATCAAAAAGGGATGGACTTTTCCTGACGATGGATCTCCTAGATAGTTTTTTCTAGGGATTAAAGTCTAGCAAAAATTTTGAATTTTTAAAAAAAATAATACTACAAACGTATGTCTTTTTGTCTTTTTTTGTAGCAATAATCTCCGTGCTTTTTCTTTGTGCATCAGTTCTTCTCATGGGATGTAGTTTGAACCGGATAGTAGTTTTTCAATTTTTAGAGTAGATTAGAATTTAGGAAATAAAAGGAGGAATAATGATGAACCTACGCGCTCATGACTTGTTTGATAGTACCATATTTAAGCTTTGGCATGTGCACTATCTTCCCTATGTTTTAAAATTGATCATGATGCCTTTATAAATTGGATAGCATGTTATGTGGCGTCTATGTCTCATTTACTTGACTTATGTTCACTTGTGCTTAATGCTTAATATCTCGTGGCCTTGTGAATAGTTGGATTAGTTGAGAGTCGGTATGAGACCGTCCGTAGTGAGTCATGTGCCATGTGTGGTAACGTTTTTGTGTAGTATATGTATTGTACTTGTGTCTAAAACTTACCCGGTATGTGAGTTGAAGCGAAATTTTAGGTGATGCTCGATTTGAGAAATGATTTAAGGTTTTTTTTTATCTTTTTGAGATTATTGCTTGCTATAAATAACAATTATCCCTAGTCAACCATTTTGAGCTTGTAGACCTTTTATTTGGCACCCACATTACAATCATATATCCTTTTGTTGAAACTTTTGATCCTCTTACCTCTTAAAGCACATTAATTATGAAATGAGCGCTAAAAGAAGTGGGGGGGGGGGGGGGG
>ML282085.1:1343-11991 GCA_005239495.1 Nicotiana undulata | reverse complement strand
TGGGTTTACCGAGTCCTCTTTGAGGTCGGGTATGATATGATGATGATGATGCCCATAGAGGCGGATGTTGATACGATGATGATGATGATGCCCACAAAGGCGGATGTTTTTAAAAGATTATGTATATATATGTATCATGCATTTCATGTTACTGTCTCTTAGAAGCACTCAGATGTTACATGTTATATCTTCTCTACCTCTCTTTACATTATTGTTCATATTTATATTGACCTTCCTTACATACTAAGTACATTATTCGTACTGACGTCCTTTTATTTGTGTACGCTGCATGTCGTGTTGCAGGTCCTGATAGACAAGTAGAAGCAGTTCCCCCACCATAGTAGGCTTTCCAGTTCAGCGATTATAGGCGAGATCCCTTCTCCTGACTTGTCGTGGTCTTGGTATGCATTTTTGTTATAGATATTATGGGTATGTCGGGGCCCTGTTCCGACTATGTTGAATTACTTATGCTCCTTTAGAGGCTCATAGACAGGTGTCGGCTTATGTATAGTTTGGTATGCCTTGTCGGATGATTTTTGATATATAGTCTTTCGTGGAAGCGTGGTAGCTCCTAACTTATATGTAGTTTCTTGGCAGTTTTGTTATCCCATGTTATCCCTGTTCATCCATTATCTTTCATTGTTTGGTGTTCATAATCCATATCTACCACTTATATTGATCTCGTCGGCCCTTAAAGATAATAAGAAGATTAGAGAAAATGTATGTTGGTGCTCGGCAAGTATGGCCCGGGTACTAGTCATGATCCTCCAGTTTGGGTCATGACACCCTAGGACTAGGGTGAGTTTCGAGTAGGCCAAAGAGTTTTTTGACACTTAGAAAAAAAAACTGGAATTTCAAAAGTTGAAGGTTGCAGGTTCAGCTCTCTTAACCTGAAGGCGTGGCAGCGTTTAGAATTCCGCGGATGGGTTTCCGCCGCAGCGCCCGGATTCTGTTGCCCGCGATTGGTAAGCCTAGAGTCTCTGCCGTCGTACCCTTATTCCGCTGACAGTTGTGGGGCAATGTCCAGGGTTCCGCTGCAGCAGAATTATACCGCTGACATCGGTTGTCTAGCCTGAGGCGCAGGTATAAATACGGGACTTTTAATTTTTTTACCCCTTTTCAAAAATAATAAAACCCTAAAACTCAAGAGGTGATTTTTCCAAAATATTTTCTTCCCGAAATCATTGGTAAGTGATTTCTAACTCATCTCTTTCAATCCTTAACTACTTTTCACAAGATTTCAACCTAGAATCTAGAAATATTCACGGTAGAAGGGTTTTTCGGAAAACTTAGGAAACCCGTGATTTTTCAATAAAGTTAATTCCTTTAACAATACTTAATGATATTAAAGTCAATTATCATTAGAAACGAGTGAATTGAAGGCAGGTTCTAAAGGAAAAGTTGTGATTGAGCAGTAAGTGGCATGCTGAATCGGTAAGTGCTTGGTTTAACCTAGACTTGAGGGAATAGGAATCCCCAACCTAATTGCTATGTGAATTTGCACGTGTGTGGTGTATAGGTGAAGTGATTAGTATTATGTACCACCAAATTACCTATTTAGCATGATTTGTTTTTATGGACAAAAATTAACAATTTGCTGCCCTGTTATTTGCTGAAGTTTGCAAGTTTGGACAGAAATTTCTGCACTTTTATAGTTAGTTATGCACCACAATTTCTACAAAGTTTATTTTACAATACTTTGGTAGGAATTAAACTAGTTTGGACAGAAATTTCTGCACTTTTATAGTTAGTTATGCACCACAATTTCTACACAGTTTATTTTACAATACTTTGGTAGGAATTAAACTAGTTTGGACCAAGACAAGAAGCTGCTAACTCTACACCTTTGAGCTGTTGAAATTGCAGCTTTAATTAGCATTTTTGACTTCGGAAATTAGAGGCTTGGAGCTGAAGTTTGGGGCTACAGTTTGAGTGACAGTCTACACAGTTCTATGCCGAACAGTTGAAGTCGAGGCTGAAATTTGATTCAAAAGAAACAAGTTGAGAACTCTGCCCAGAATAGTTCCAAGAGATTGCAATTTGTGCAACATTGCACATTTGGCCAGTTGCATAAATGATCAGTTTTACAAATCCGTCCAATTTTGCAAATATGAGCAAATTTGAAAAGGTGTTTAGTTTTGTAGTGTCTTTCTTTTTCTTTCTTTTAAATTGGTACTTACTAGAACTCTCAACGAGATTAACTTTATATTAGTTCATATTGAGTTTAATTCTAGTTTCTTTGTGTGCTTTATTTTTTTCGTGCCATTTCTTTTGTCCCTTTCTCTTTATTTTCGTTGTGAATTATTTGGCTCAAATCTGTTAGCTTTTTGATTGAGCTTTCTTTGGTGTCACATACATTCCATTCCGAACTGATACTTGATTGCCTACTTGGATTGATTTGAGAATGTTGATTGTGGTGAGAACTTTTAGATACCCTTGTGTGGAAAAAGGCTTGAATGGTGAGTTTAATTGAGTGAGGTCGCAAAAGCATTTGACCTTTGAGTGTATACACAAGTATTGAGTGACATCTATATCGAGTGAAACACTAAGTAAAGGGGTGAATTGTGAGGTCCTATTTTTACTATCCAACTTTCTTGCTTTAAGTTTTCTTTTGTAGGTACAAGGAGTCATAAGGGAGGTATGGATTGTTATGTATTCTTCTTATTGTCACGACCCAAACTTCCCTCCGTTGGGTATCGTGATGGCACCTAGTCTTAGGGACTAGTTAAGCCTAACAGTTACAGAATAACAACCATAATAAAAGGAAAACTAGCAGTCTCGATATAGAATCTTGACAGAATTTACAACTTTTCCCAAAACCGGTAATACAAGTCATAAGCTCTACGAATCTTCTACAACTTCTAAATACAACTGTTTGGAAATAAATACAACAGTCAAATAAGACAGGAAGGTGACTCTGAAGACTGCGAACGCAGCAACAAGTTACCTTGAGTCTCGTCGGCAATCATCTGCGCAACTACTAACCATCCATACCTGGATGCGTGCAAACAAAAATGCACAGAAGTGTAGTATGAGCACACCACAACGGTGCCCAGTAAGTACCAAGACTAACCTCGGTGGAGTAGTGACGAGGACTAGTAAAGACACCACTAGTCTACAAAATAATTTACATGAATATGGAAATAGCCGAACACTACATCTATCTAAGACTTCACAGAATAATTTACAACAATGACGATATAATGCGCAAGAAAATTACAGAAATTAACCAAAGAAACAACATGAAAATACATAGGAAGATTACATCAAGGCAAGCCAACATAGTGGAAAACCACAACACATAGAAAACACTAGCAACTCGACTCTACGTCAATTTGTTCACATCAGGCCTTAGCCACAAAATCAATAAACTGATTGAAACCTTTAAAAAAGCAGTTCATATTGAAAACTTTGAAGATATGATCATTTTAGTACAGAAAGATATCCTTTGAAACATACTTTCTCTAAATGTGTATATATATGTACCATTAATAAAGAGAAATACTCAGAACATAGTTTCTTTCAAAATATGTAATTTCCAAATTTACCTTCCAAATAATGACTTCCAAATATCATTTTTTGAAAGACAAATTCTTTTCATGTATACTTTCAAAATAGAAATTCTTCAGACATAATCCTCTTCGAAACCATTACTCTTTCAATAATACTTTTCATTAAAATCTCTTGATCAAAATCTCCTCAAGATTAATCTATCGGAACTCAGTCCGTAACTCAGAAATTGCCATGCAGTACAGGGAAAATATCAATGCTTGTCAATAAATGCAGTAAGAGATCAGTAGGAATATCCAAATTTAAAACAACGGAATAAAATGCAAAGACAAGTGCACGGCATCACCCTTCGTGCTTTTACTCTCATCCTCACCAAAACATGTGCACGACATCACCCTTCGTGCTTTTACTCTCATCCTTACCAAAAAAAGTGCACGGCATCACCCTTCGTGCTTTAACTCTCATCCTCACGAAACAAGTTCACGACATCACACTTTGTGCTTTTACTCTCATCCTCACCAAAACAAGTGCACGACATCACCCTTCGTGCTTTTACTCTCATCCTCACCAAAACAAGTGCACGGAATCACCCTTCGTGCTTTTACTTTCATCCTCACCAAAACAAGTGCACGACATCACCCTTCGTGCTTTTACTCTCATCCTCACAATAAATAAATATAAAACGGCACGGCATTATCCTTCATGCTTTAATATCATAACATGGCACATCATCACCCTTCGTGCTTTTACACTCTCATCCTCACAATAAATGATTAAATAAATACACGGCATCACCCTTCGTGCTTCACACTCTTCCACACAACAAATAAATAAATACACGGCATCACCCTTCGTGCTTTACACTCTTCCTCACCCAACCAATATCAAGAACAACAGTTTGGCAAGGAAAATCAACAATATGAACCATAAATCACAACATCCTGGCAAGGGAGTCAACATTACAAACAATATCATTAACAACATAAATAGTAATAGAAACCATAACATCGCGGCAAAGGAGTCAACAAGGAAAACAACATCATCAACAACAAGAATAATAAGAGAAAACACACGGTCCAGGCAAGGGAAACAGCTATAACAAATCTCACCTAAACAGTTAACTTCACGGAATAAAACTCAGCTTAAACAAAGGCACAGTAATAGGCAATATCAAGAAAACATCAACAACATAAATGTTTATCAATTAGACCTAAGTAGCATGATGATAAAAGCGGTAAAATATTCAGTTAAGTCAATTAAGATCAAATAGCCAACGAAGGAATCCAAAAGCAAATAATTCTAATTTAAGCAGGAAAGAATGAAATTAACAACCAAAGACTCAAATGTAACAATTACAATTCATACACAGGTAACATAAAAACCTACAAATCTTAAAAGGCCAATCTATTTGTAAATAAGTCCGAGTACGCACTCGTCACCTCGCATAACGGACTCCAATCAACAAGGAAGACTCAATCTTAAGGGGTAGTTCCCCACACAAGGTTAGGCAAGATACTTACCTCAAAGACGACAACCCGGTACTCAAAATATTATCTTCTCGGGCGGAAAGTCCTCCGGACGGCTCAAAATCAACTAAAACAACTTCAAAATACACATAAAACGTATAAGAAATGATTCTGAATAATAACGTTCCAATCTTTACAAAATTATGAAAATCGACCAAAAAGTCGACCCCCCGGGCCCGCACCTCGGAACCTAACAAATTTTACAAAATCCGATTACCCATTTCCAAAACGAGTTCACCCATACTAAATTTATCAAATTTCGATGTTATTTGGTCCTTCAAACCATGATTTTTCATTTGGAAGTTTTCTTTCAAATCCCACAATTTTCTCTGCCCAAAACACAAATTAAATGATAAAAATAAGAACTACTTCATGGAATATAATTAATTCTAGTGAAAGAACACTTACCCGTTTGATTTGTATGAAAAACTCTCAAAGAATCGCCCAAAACCGAGTTCTAGAAGTCAAAATATGTTAAAAATGGTGAAACCCCGATTTTGAGATTATAAATTGTTCTGCCCAGGTATTTGAGCATTGCGATTGCGGACACAAGGATGCGATCGCATAGGAGAAAGTGTTGCTGGCCAAAAGAGTACTATGCGATCGCGAAGAGAAAGATGATATCGCATTGAATAAAATGGGGTTACTACCCAGGTGCTATGCGAATGCAACTTCCCACATGCGATCGCGAAGAAGATTTCCCCCAGCCCCATTCACTACTGTGCGATCACGAATGACAGGAAGCGAACGCGGAGAGTATCACTGGTAGAGCTATGCGATTGCGGACTAGGTAGTGCGATCGTGAAGAAGGAAAAATGGGTGGATTAAGGCAACATTATGAGATCGCGACTACTCTTATGTGATCGCATAGAAGGAAACTAGAAGTCAAATTTTCAGCAGTTCAAACATAGAGAAAAATGACCCGAAACCCATCCGAAATGCACCCGAGGCCCCCGGGACCCCGTCTAATCACACTAACAAGTCATATAACCTAGCACAGACTCGATCAAGGTTTCAAAACACATAAAGTAACACTAAAACGACGAATCAAACCAAAAATCAAACTTATGAATTTTCCAAAATTTCAAATATTAAGACTCGCGTCGAAACCTATAAATTCAACCCAGAATGACATGAAATTTTGCAGACAAGTCACAAATAACACAACAGACCTAGAGCGATTCCCGGAATTCCATTTCGAGTCCGATATTAAAATTTAATCTATCGGCCGAAATCGCCGAAATTCTAACTTTCGCCAAATTACCTCAAATCACTTTATGGACCTCCAAATCAAAATCCGGGCGCACTTCTAAGTCCAAAATTATCATACAAAGTTTTTGACATTAACCAAAATTCATTCCAAGGCCGTTCACACAAAAGTCAAACCTCCGGTCAACTTCCATCACTTAAGCTTCAAAAGCTAAAAAACATTTCTTCCAATTCGACTCCGGATTATCCTATAACTGAATCTAACCATGCACACAGGTCGATATACATAATGTGAAGTTTTTCATGACCTTACGCCATCGAACAAAGTTTAAATTCTCAAAACGACCGGTTGGGTCGTTACATTCTCCCCCTCTTAAACAAACGTTCGTCCTCGAACGTGCCAAGATTCACCTTGAACTCATCCAATCACTAATTGTACACTTCTAACACATACCCGCGGGTGATCCCACATCACCCAAACCCACATAATCATGACAAAATAATCACAACTACAATATAGCCTTCACATCACCACCCTAAGCCTCCTACCTCAGTTTCTCACCTTCTACTCATTTCTCAGAAGACCCAATTCTAAACCCATATCTGGCATTAGCCTCAACCAACTGCATCAACTTCTGACTACACCCATAAGGCACGACTACACAACTTAGCACATCACACATAGGCTCAAATAATACTTTTGATCACAATAGCTGCCCGAAATCAACTCAACATTAGCAATTAGCCTCACATCTGAAAGAACTCCGTTCCAAATCCCATAATACTGATAGTGACACAATAAACACGAAGACTTCATTATTAAACACCCGAATAACCGAGCCACAACTAACACTACCGGGCACTCATCCCGCAAGCTAAACCTAATGGAGCACATAATGAGAATGACTGAATATGAAAAGAGAAACATATAAAGGAACTATCAAACAATCCCATAGGCACAACTCTCTATATATACTGACTTACCAAAAGCAATGTAACAAGGAAGAGGCAAAGCATATGAACAAATCACAAGGATTTCATCCTGATAAAATTTCTACCGCGGTACTCAGCCCGGTCAGAACATATCGAATCACAAATATCACGAGGACCTCGCCCTCATATCTGAATCACATATCGAAAATATAAACACCAATTGAATTCCTCCACTAATTCACCTCAGCTGATAAAATCATAACGCTAACTGAACTCACATCTCGATCGAGTATCAAATCACAACTCATAAACAAAATACTTAGGAAAATCACATAAAGCCTACCACGAAGACCAACAAGGACTCACTTCTAGTTTCACTACTATCAAGAATAAATAAAACAGCGATAGACACGGGCTACTACTCATAGAATCTCCCAATAGGAGCAAACACAAAATGGAGTGCAAAACATGAAACTCACTCATAAATGAAACAACAAATAAGGGAACTCGTCCCGACCAACAAAACTATAATGAAATATGATTGATTCCCCACTATAACACATCAAAGCATACCTGTGTGATAATACCTGGCACAACGGTCTCCCGCCTACTATATGAAAACAACAACGGGTCGGGCCTTCCCCTCTTGGGCGCCCTCCACTCATCTGAATACTCTGCTATACACACTTTCCTGAACCCTGGAACAATCTCTCACTCTGTGGATAACACCTCCACACTCAAAATAACCTCTCTGCACACGTGGCTGTGTAAAGCATACAATACGAATCCTCTGTGACTCATGAGTACCTGAAACCCCATACGAGGCTGGTAATGCAAACTGAACTGGTTGAACCACCAAAACCTCTACCGTGTCGTACCTTGACTCCCATAATAAGGACCAGAAGATTTCTCCGGTCTACGAGGCCTCCTTGCTTCCCTGAATTCTCTCCCCGGTCTCGTCTGTCCTCTCGCTCCCGGTATCGCATGCTCTCTAACCGGCGAGCGATCCCTACTACCTGCTGAAACGAGGCATCCCACTCTAACTCTCAAGTCCCGCTGAACTGAATATCATGTCTGAATTTCTCAATAACTCTACGGACTCATCTCCTAACTGAAGCAACCAAGCGAGGTGTTTATCTGGCCAACTCACTGAATCTATAGGCATACTCCAATAGTGACATAGCGCCCTGACGCAGCTGCTCAAACTCCACGCGTCGTACATCCCGAAGGAACTGAGGTACAACCTCCCTCAAAACATCTCTGAAAACTAAATCCACGCTACTGAAGCTAACTCGGCCAGGTTACCCCAACACATATGCCGCCACCACGGATCAACCCACTACTCTGAACCTAAGATGTGACAAAAACAATCCCGCTCATCTCCACAATACCCCAAGTATGAAGAATACAGTGACACTCTTCCAGGAAACCCTGGGCACCATCTGTAGTCCATCCACTGAAATATGGGAGGGGGTACTTCCTGTACCTCTCAAGTCCAAGGTATTCTTCCTTCGATGCAACTGCCCTAACACCGGGCTGAAACCACATGTCGTGCAGCCATAACAACTAGAACTTGACCTGTAACGACCCGACCGGTCGTTTTGCGTTATCGGACCCCGTTTCCCTAAATGAGATTTATTTTGAATTTATAAGTAAATTTGTGAATGTGAGAGGGTAAGAAAATTGAAAAAAANCGAGCGAAAATACTCGGTATTTATGGACTAGTACCATGCAATGTACCATATGACCACGGTAGTGTAATATATAATATATAAAGTATTCTGAAAATAAGTAGTATTTTAAATAATTGAGATAACTCCTAATTATGCGGGTAATTGGTTAATAATCGGGTAACGGAACATTACCTAATTAACTATTAAATTATGGGATAAGACCAACACCCTCCAAAAACGTGGCAATTGGCCACAACCTAAGACAAGTGACTCCTAGTCTTCTTGGATAGGTGGCAACTAGGTTAGTAAAGAAAGAGACATGTCATTTCTTATGATTACTATACAAATCTTTACAATTCAAAAGGCATTAACATTTTACAATACAAAGAAGTTTAGCTATTTCAAAAGCTTTAAGCAATCAGAACCTTAGGAACTTTGCAAGTCAAAGGTATTAGCACTTTGCAACCCAAAACTAACATTTGCCTTCTTAACATTTCCTGGAAACCGTTGGCCATTTTCAAGATTTCAACAAAGCTTATTTTTCAATTGTTGCAAACAAAGACACCAACTGAACGTTAGAAACAAGACTGTAGCAACGAGATTTCTTGCAATCAATTCTTGAACAAGAATATTATACAGGTTTTTCCTACTCCAGTTACGAGTCCTCAGGTGTAGAGTTCGGAGTTGTGGGCGCGTTCTTGGTCTGAGATGTAGATTCGACACGAGGTGAGTCTCTTTTTTAACCTTGTAAGAGGGAATTGTCCCCATAGGTGTTCTACATGTTGTATGTAATTGTTTGCGGGGGACACGTACGTACCAAGTGACGAGAGTCTGTAAGTAGCGACTATTATTGTTATGTCCGGGTAGTTAGCCCCCACATATTTCTTTCATGTGTGTTGAGTTTTCAGAATTAATTAACCCGGTGGGATAGTATTTGATTGGGATTGAAATAATAGTTGAAGATAAAGTTGAAAAAAAAAAAAAAAACTATTTAAGAATTGAAGTTGCTTGGACATAAATTTTACTTAATAGAAAATTACAATTTTATAAGTAAGTATCGTTGTTAAAATTTTCAAACCTCCAACTACAGCAATCATACGTGATTAAGATTTGGTTGACAACAGGTTATACGTGATTAATTAAAGAATAATATGAAAGGAATTATGTAATTTTGTTTCTCTGAGATTCATGGAATTTAAATATTATGAAATGAATTGACTTACGGGAAGTAATATGAAAGAAATTATTTATGGAAGGTATTATGAAAGGAAAAGAAATGACTTATAAGTTTTGTACTCATGTAAGATATTATTGTTTCCCCGAGATTTCATAGGCTTGAATAATTGGAAAGAATTTGTTATGGAAAGTAGATTTTAATACTTTATGTGCGCATGTGACCGATTCGCAATTTACTTTCCGCGAGCGAAGTGTGATTTCCCACCCACTCTCATGGGAGCGGGCCGTACGCCACGGCGGATTGATAAGTGCACTTTTGGGACGGGCCGATCGATCCTCGGCAGTGCACAGAGATGATTACTTAAGAAATGCACTTATGGAACGGGCCGGTCGATCCCCGACAGTGCATGGACGAAGTTGTACAATAATATGATATGATTACATTGAAATACGCACTTATGGTACGGGCCGTTCGATCCTCGGCAGTGCGCAAACATGACTATGGTAAGCGCACTTTTGGGACGGGCTGATCGATCCTCGGCAGTGCATAGCTATTTTCCTTATGACTCCGACCGGTTGTCTTACTCCTGTGTGCGCATGACTATTTGGTACTGTTTTCCT
>ML282084.1:44251-86262 GCA_005239495.1 Nicotiana undulata | reverse complement strand
AGGGGTCTGACAAGAGACCTCGTCATTTCGGACGTTTCAGTGGTGCCTCATCTGGAGGCAGAGTTTCCTTTGGCAGAGGTCATCCCCCTAGGCCTTATAGGTCAGCACTCCAAGTATCCCGCAGTGCACCTTCAGCTCCCATCAGTGCACTGCCGATTCAGAGCTATCAGGGTCATCATTCTGGTCGTCAGGGACAGTTTCAAGGTCAGTATTCTCAACAGCGGAAGTCTTGCTTCATTTGCGGTGGTGTGGGGCATATTTCCAGGTTTTTCCCCAGAGGTTTTGGTGGTTCTCAGTATCAGGGTTCCCGTGCCATGGTTCCCGCATATGGTGCACCCTCACCCCCTCAGCCAGCTAGGGGTGGTGGTCGTGGTGCTAGAGGTGGAGGTCAGACTCATAGAGGTGGAGGGCAGGCCATGAGGGGTAGAGGTCAGCCCGTGGCAGGTAGACCCAGAGATGTACAGGTTGGAGGGGCTCAGCCCCGGTGTTATGCTTTTCCTGCTCGTCCTGATGCTGAGGCTTCTGATGCAGTTATTACAGGTACGGTTTCAGTTTGCCGCCGAGAGGCTTCAGTGTTATTTGATTTGGGTTCTACATTCTCCTATGTGTCTTCATATTTTTCCCCTTATTTGAGTATGCCTAGTGATTCTTTGAGTACTGGTGTACATGTGTCTACACCGGTGGGTGATTCTATAGTGGTAGACCGAGTCTACCGTGCTGGCGTAGTAGTTATTGGTGGTCTGGAGACTCATGTTGATCTTTTGCTTCTAGATATGGTTGACTTTGACGTTAAATTGGGGATGGATTTGCTATCCCCCTATCATGTTATTCTAGATTGTCACGCCAAGACAGTGACCTTAGACTTGCTAGGAGTACCTCGTTTAGAGTGGAGAGGGACTCCTAGTCACTCTTCTGGTAGAGTTATTTCTTATATGAAGGCTCGGCGCATGGTCGAGAAGGGTTGTTTGGCCTATTTGGCCTATTATGTTGATTCTAGTGCTGAGGTTTCTTCTGTAGAGTTCGTGCCCGTGGTTCGTGAGTTTCAGAGGTATTCCCTGCTGACCTGCCGGGTATGCCACCCGATAGGGATATTGATTTTTGTATTGAGTTAGCTGAGGGCACTCAGCCCATTTCTACTCCGCCGTATCGTATGGCTCCACCAGAGTTGAAGGAATTGAAGGAGCAGTTGCAGGATTTGTTGGATAAAGGATTCATTAGGACTAGTGTTCTCCTTGGGGTGCCCCAGTGTTGTTCGTTAAGAAGAAAGATGGCTCAATGAGGATGTGTATCGACTACCGGCAGTTGAATAAGGTTACTATCAAGAACAAGTATCCCTTGTCGAGGATGGATGACTTATTTGATCAGCTTCAAGGTGCTACGGTATTTTCTAAGATAGACTTGAGGTCTGGTTATCATCAGCTGAGGATCAGGGTGTCTAATATGCCTAAGACGGCTTTTCGCACTCATTATGGGCATTATGAGTTCTGGATGATGTCTTTCGGGTTGACAAATGCCCCTGTTGCTTTCATGGAGTTGATGAATCGGGTATTCAGGCCTTATTTGGACTCGTTCGTTATTGTTTTCATTGATGATATTTTGATATACTCTCGCATCCGAGAGGAGCATGAGCAGCACCTTAGAGTCGTCCTCAAGATTCTGAGGGATAGTCAGTTGTATGCCAAATTTTCTAAGTGTGAGTTCTGGTTGAGTTCGGTGGCATTTCTTGGCCATGTTGTGTCGGCAGAGGGTATTTAGATGGATCCTAAGAAGATTTCAGCAGTCAGAGATTGGCTTAGGCCTACTTCAGCTACAGAGATTCGGAGTTTCTTGGGCTTAGCAGGTTATTATCGCCGATTTGTGGAGGGCTTTTCATCTATAGCATCCCCTATGACCAAGTCGACGCAGAAGAGTTTTCAGTTCAGATGGTCGGAGGAGTGTGAAGCGAGCTTTCAGAAGCTCAAGACAGCATTGACCACAGCACCAGTGTTGGTACTGCCCACAGGTTCAGGTTCTTATACTGTGTATTGTGATGCTTTGCGAGTTGGGATTGGTGCAGTGTTGATGCAGGATGGAAAGGTTATAGCCTATGCTTCACGTCAAATGAAGATTCATGAGAAGAACTATCCAGTCCATGATTTGGAACTTGCAGCTATTGTTCATGCCTTGAAGATTTGGAGGCACTATTTGTATGGGATACCATGTGAGGTATTCACTGATCACAAGAGTTTGCAATACATGTTTAAGCAAAAGGAATTGAATATGAGGCAGAGGAGGTGGTTAGAGTTGCTGAAGGATTATGATATTACTATTCTCTATCATCCGGGAAAGGCCAATGTGGTGGTCGATGCTTTGAACCGGAAGCTAGTCAGTATGGGTAGCTTGGCCTATTTATCAGTTGGAGAGCGACCTTTGGCTTTAGATTTTCAGTCGTTAGCCAATCGATTTGTGAGATTAAAGGTTTCTGAGACTGGCAGTGTGTTGGCCCGTATCGTTGCTCGTTTTTCATTGTATGATCGTATTCGCGCCAGACAGTATGACGACCGTCATTTGTGTGCTCTTAGAGATGCGGTTCGGCACGGACGTGCCAAGCAGGTCATAGTTGATGCTGAGGTAGTTTTGAGATTGCAGGGTCGTATATGTGTTCCTGATTTGGACGGCATGGTTGAGTTAATATTGCAGGAGGCCCATAGTTCCTGGTATTCCATTCATCTGGGCGCCGCGAAGATGTACCAGGACTTGCGGTAGCATTACTAGTGGCGTAGAATGAAGAAGGATATCGTGGCTTATGTAGCTCGGTGCTTGAATTGTCAGCAGGTTAAGTATGAGCACCAGAGACCCGGTGGTTTGATGCAGCAGATTCAGCTTCCCGAGTGGAAGTGGGAGCGTATCATGATGGATTTTGTAGTTGGGCTTCCACGGACTCCGCGGATGGTTGATGCAGTATGGGTTGTTGTAGATAGGCTGACCAAGTCAGCACACTTCATTCCTCTGTCGGTTTCGTATTCAGCGAAGAAGTTGGCAAAGATCTATATGAGAGAGATTGTAAGATTGCATGGTGTGCCCCTATCCATTATATCAGACTGAGGTACTCAGTTTACCTCCTATTTCTGGAGAGTATTTCAGCGAGAGTTGGGCACACAGATTGAGTTGAGAACAACATTTCATCCTCAGACGGACGCACAGTCCGAGCGCACTATTCATATTTTGGAGGATATGTTGCAGGCATGTGTTATTGATTTTGGTGGTTCATGGGACCAGTTCTTAACTTTAGCAGAGTTCGCCTACAACAACATTTATCAGTCGAGCATCCAGATGGCTCCGTATGAGGCGTTGTATGGTAGGCGATATCAGTCTCCAGTCGGATTGTTTGAGCTCGGAGAGGCTAGGTTATTAGGTTCGGAGCTAGTCCAGGATGCCTTGGATAAGGTGAAGATTATTCATGATAAGCTTCGTATAGCTCAGTCCAGACAAAAGAGTTATGCAGATCGTAGAGTTCGAGATTTGGCTTTCATGGTAGGATACCAGGTGTTCCTTCAAGTGTCGTCTGTGAAGGGCGTGATGAGATTTGGAAAGAAGGGCAAATTCAGCCCTAGGTATATTGTCCCATTTGAGATTTTGGATAAGGTAGGAGAGGTGGCCTACAGAATTTCCTTGCCACCGCATTTATCGGCAGTGCATCCATTGTTTCATGTATTCATGCTCCGGAGGTATGTTGCAGATCGATTTCATGTTCTTGACTTCAGGGGTGTCCAGTTGGACAAGGATCTGACTTATGAGGAGGAGCCGATAGCTATATTAGATAGGCAGGTTCGCCAGTTGAGGTCGAAGAGTTATCCTTCGGTCCGTGTTCAGTGGAGGGGTTAGCCTGCTGAGGCAGCTACTTGGGAGTCCGAGTCCGATATGAGGAGTCGTTATCTCCATCTTTTCTCAGAATCAGGTACTTTTCTATGTCCGTTCGCGGACGAACGTTTGTTTTAGAGGTGGAGATTGTGATCACCCAAAAGGTCATCCTGTGCATATTTAGCTAAAAATGTGTTCCGAGGCCTTGAAAGCCTCCGTTAATCTCACCTCGATGTGCGTGCACAGCCCAGGCGTGAGGCCGGGAAGCCTTTATGTGAAAACTTGATAAAATGTTGAATTTATGATAATTAAATGAATAAAGTTGACTTTGGTCAACATTTTTGGTAAACGGACCCGAACCCGCGATGTGACGGTCCCGGAGGGTCCGTAAGAAAATATGGGACTTGGGCGTATGCCCGGAATCGAATTCCGAGGTCCCAAGCCCGAGAAATGAATTTTTAATGAGAATTGTTTTCTGAAAATAATAAAGATTTTCAAAATGAATAATTATGTGAAAACTGTGTTACCGAGCCCTTATTATGGTTCCGCATCCCGAGACAGGTTTATTATATGTTATTTGAGTTATTTGTGAAATTTGGTTTAAAACGGACTTGAAATGACGTGATTCGGATCAAAAATTGAAAATTTGATAGTTTATGAAGTTCGAGAAAATTCTATGGATTTTGGAGATTAATTCATTATTTCTGATGTTATTTTGGTGGCTTAATTATTTGAATAAGTCCGTAGGATGTTTATGAGGTTGTGTGTGTAATTGGTTTTGAGCCCCGAGGGCTCGGTTGAGTTTCAGGTAGGCATCGGAGTGCAAAAAGTTAGAAAATTCTGGTGTGAAATAGTTGTTGCTGGTGTCTGGCATTTTGCTATATGCTATCGCATGGGCCCTTTTGCGATCGCATAGGCTTGCATTGAGGGATAGGTCAGTTCCTCTATGTGATCCCATAACACTGTCCACGATCGCATAGAGGTATAGGAAGTCTGGGCGGGGGCTGGCTAGGTACCCTCTGCGATCGCATAGCCTAGTCCGCGATCGCATAGGGTGGAGTTTTTGAATTGTGCGATCACATTTGTTATTCCATGATCGCGGAGCACAGGGTTCTGTTCTCTATGCGATCGCATCCCTCCTTCCGCGATCGCATAGAGATATTTTCGCCCAGTTATATTTTTAATAAAAAACAGAATGCTCCATACGAGATTTTTTATATTTTCACCCTTCTCTTCTTCCTCAACCCCCATTGACGATTCCCAAGCTAGTTTTCCTCCATAACCATTTGGGTAAGTGACTCTAACACTAATTCCTTCCATTTTCCTTCATAAATCACTAGAATGTAGGTCTAATAACATGAAATCAAGGTAGAAATTAGGGGTTGTTGGGTAGAGTTAGGTTTATGGAAATTTTGGGAATTCAACCTCGTTTTGGGGTCGGATTCTAAAACAAATTGTATATTCAGGCTCGTGGGGGAATTGGTTATCGGGTTTTGGTCCGAACCTCGAGTTTGGACCAAGCGGACCTGGGGTCTGATTTTGGTATTTTTGGAAGAATGATAAAAAATGTATAATTAGGCTTAGGGATTGAGTTATTGAATAATTATTGATGTTATTAAGTCAATTATGTCTAGATATTATCGTTTCGGAGTTGGATTCGAGAGGCAAGGCTGTGATTGAGGCTTGACTTGCATTTTTGGAGGCGAGGTAAGTGTTTGGCCTAACCTTAGCTTGAGGGATTAGGTATAGAGTCTTATTTTCTATGTGTAATTCATGTCCAACATATAGGCGGGGTGACGAGTGCCTATATGTTGCCGTCAAGCATGCCTGTGAGTCAATTGTGATGAATCATACCGTGTTCTTAATATTCTCCGTACTATGAGTAATTGGTGATTTAGAAGTGATACCTTTATGTTGTTTCATGACATTGGGAGTTATTGTGTTATTTGTTTCAGTTGAGGCTTTTACTGTTGAAATTGTATTTTGGATGCGAGGTTGGTTATAGCTGAGTCTCTTGCCGGGATGATAGAATTTTATTGAGTATTTCCCTACACTTCAGACTTCTTATTATTGATTTTCACATTATATTGTTGATCGTTATATTATTTATTGCACGAGGGGACATGCCGTGCTTATTGTTTATTATTAATCACACGAGGGGACATGCCGTGTTGATCGTTGATTATTTGTTGCACGAGGGGTCATTCTGTGCCGAGTGTTACTATTTATGCACGAGGGGACATTTCGTGCCGAGTGATTGTGAGATTATGCACGAGGGGACATGCCGTGCCTCTTGTTGTTTATTACCTGTTCTGAGATGTTAAATTCCTGCTTTTACTTTCACATTTCAGTTATCACCCTGTTCTACTGTGCTAGTGTTTGTTGCCCCTTTTATCCCCGGCATGTTCTCCCCGTATCTGCTTTTACCTGTTTATGTCCGTCGATATTTTCTTGTAATTATATAGAATTGCACAGGTACATATATTGTTGTCGGTCCTAGCCTCGTCACTACTTCGCCGAGGTTAGGCTCGGCACTTACTCAGTACATGGGGTCGGTTGTACTGATTCTACACCTGCACTTCTTTATGTTGTGTAGACTACGCAGCCGAACCCGGTGGTGACGGACGGAGTATTTCATCAGTCCAAATAGGAGACATCGAGGTAGACCCGCAGACGTTCGTGGGCCTTGGCGTCACCTTCTACCCTTCAATTTCAGCTCTGTCTTATCTTATAGTTCAAAGACAGTCATATGTACTTATTTTCAGACCTTTGTTTTAGTAATCTCTTAGACAGTTCCTGAGTATGTGACACTAGTTCTGGGATTTGTATAAGGGTTTTTATTCCGAAATTGCTATATTGTTTTGGTAAATTGTTAACCTTCATATTGTTGATCATCGATGCCTTAGTGATCTTGTTCGTTTTAGTTGTTAATGAGTTTTATTTAGTTCAAACGTTGGCTTGTCTAGCGGGTTCAATGTTAGACGCAGTCATGGCCCGAAGGTGGGATTTTGGGTCGTGGCACAAACTTTAACGTACGAAAATGCGGGTTGTAACATCTCATTTCCGAGTTGTCATTAATTTATTTATGGCGCACTTTCACGTACGAAAACATGGGGTGTAACATCCCGGGCTCGTAATTCCGTTCGGACCTCGATAACACAAAAACACATTCCAAACCTAGATTCTTAAATTTAAGGAATCATATTTCACTATTTGGCGTCGAAACGCTCCGGGGTCATCCAAAACCCGTTTCGGACACACGCCCAAGTCCGAAATCATCATACGAAGCTACCAGAACTGTCGAAACTTGATTCCGAGGTCATTTACTCAAAATTTTGACCCAAGTCAAACTTGGCCTTAAAGGCCAACCTTAAGGAACCAAGTGTTCCTATACCATCCCAAAATCTTCCAAATCCCGAACCACCTGTCCCCACAAGTCATAAATTATCAAAAGCAACTATGAGAAGTCTCGATTAGGGGAACGGGGTCCTAATACGCAAAACGACTAGTCGGGCCGTTACACCCATGCAATCGAAAAATCTCCCTGATGTACATACCAGCTAACCGCTACGAAGTATAAGCAGTACCGACAGGAATGAAGTGCGCGGACTTGGTCAATCTATCCACAATGACCCAAATAGCATCAAAACCCTTCTAAGTCCGTGGAAGCCCAACTAAAAATTCCATGGTGATCATCTCCCGCTCTCCACTCCGGAATATCTAACCTCTGAAGTAATCCACCTGGTCTCTGCTGCTCATAGTTGACCTGCTGGTAGTTGAGACACCGTGCTACATACTCAACAATATTTCTCTTCATCCGCCTCCACCAATACTGCTGTCTCAGATCGTGATACATCTTCGCGACACCCGGATGGATGGAATACCGCGAGTTGTGGGCCTCTGCTAATATCAACTCTCGAAGTTCCTCCACATTGGGCACGCAAATACGGCCCTGCATCCTCATAACCCTGTCATCACCAATAGTCACATCCCTGGCATCACCTTGATGGACCCTATCTTTAAGAACTAATAAGTGCCGGTCATCATACTGACGTGCTATAATCTTATCATAAATAGAAGACCGGGAAGCCATGCTAGCTAATACCCGTGCAGGATCTGACAAATCCAATCTCACCAACCGACCCGCTAAAGCCTGAACATCAAGTGCTAAAGGTCGCTCTGCTGCTGAAAGGTAAGTTAGACTCCCCAAACTCTCGGCTCTGTGACTCAACGCATCGGCCACTACATTGGCCTTCCCCGGATGATACGAAATAGTGAGGTCATAATCTATGAGAAACTCTAACCATCTCCTCTGACGCAAATTCAAGTCCTTCTGCTTCAGCAAATACGTTAAACTACGATGATCAGTGAAAATCTCACACCGTACCCCATACAAGTAACGACGCCAAATCTTTAAGGCATGAACAATGGTAGCTAACTCAAGATCGTGCACTGGGTAATTCTTCTCGTGCACCTGTAACTGTCTAGATGCGTAGGCAATCACCCTACCGTCCTGCATCAGTACCGCTCCTAAGCCAACTCTGGAAGCATCACAGTAGACTGTATAAGAACCTGAAACAGTAGGCAAAACCAATACTGGAGTTGTGGTCAATACTGACTTGAGCTTCTGAAAGCTCTCCTCGCACTCATCGGGTCATTTGAAGGGAGCACCCTTTTGGGTCAATCTAGTCAAAGGGGAAGCAATATATGAGAACCCTTCTACAAAACGATGGTAATATCCCGTCAAACCAAAGAAACTCCTAATCTCTGTAGCTGAGGACGGTCTGGGCCAACTCTGCACCGCCTCAATCTTCTTCGGATCAACCTGAATACCCTCACTAGACACAACGTGCCCCAAGAAAGCTACTGAACCAAGCCAAAACTCACACTTGGAGAATTTTGCATAAACTTGTCCTCTCTCAACCTCTGTAACACAACACTCAAATGTTGAGCATGCTCCTCCTGGCTACGAGAATATACCAGGATGTCATCAATGAACACAATGATGAAAGAATCAATGTAAGGTTGAAACACGTTGTTCATCAATTGCATGAACGCGACTGGGGCATTGGTCAGCCAAATGACATAACCAGAAACGCATAATGACCATATCTGGTCCTGGAAGCAGACTTCGGAATAACAGAATCCTGAATATTTAGCTAATGATACCCGAACCTCAAGTCAATCTTAGAGAACACTCTAGCTCCCTGAAGCTGGTCCAACAAGTCATCAATACAGGGTAAAGGATACCAGTTCTTCACCATAACCTTATTCAACTTCCTATAATCAATACACATGCGTATGGAGCCATCCTTCTTTTTCACAAACAATACTGGTGCACCCCAAGGTGACACACTAGGCCGAATTAACCCCTTATCTAAGAGTTCCTAAAGTTGCTCTTTCAATTTCTTTAACTCCGCTGGTGCCATACGATAAGGTGGAGTAGAGATAGGGTGGGTTCCTGGCACCAAGTCAATACCAAAATCAACATCCAAGTTAGGTGGCATGCCTGGCAGGCCTACAGGAAATACGTCCGGAAAATCACGGACCACATGAACAGAATCAACAGAAGGAGTCTCACTACTAACATCCCTCACAAAAGCAAGATAAGATTCACATCCTTTCTCAACCATACGCTAAGCCTTCAAATAAAAAATCAATCTGCTAGGCACATGCTTTATAGATCCTCTCCACTCAACTCTCGAAACTCCGGGCATAGCTAGGGTCACGGTTTTAGCATGACAATCTAGAACAACATGACATGGGGATAACCAATCCATGCCCCGTATCATATCAAAATCAACCATATTGAGTAACAACAAGTCCACTTGGGTCTCCATGCCCCAATAGATACAACACATGACCGGAACACGTTGTCCACAATAATAGTATCGCCCACCGGAGTCGAAACATGAACAGACGTAACTAAAGAAACACGAGGCATATTCAGAAAGTGAGCAAAATACGATGAAACATAAGAGTATGTGGAACCAGGGTCAAATAAAGCCAAAGCATCATTGCGACAAACTGAGATAATGCCTGTAATCACCGCATCGGACGCCATAGCATCAGACCTAGCCGGAACTGCATAGATATGTAGTTGGCCTCCACCTGCTCGACCTCCTCCTCTAGGGCGGCCTCTAGCTACCTAACCACCACCCCTAGCTGCCTGGGTAGGTGGTGAAGTGACTGGGGCTGATGTCGAGGGCTGAACCCTCTGCTAAGATGAACTACTAGCACGACGAGGACACTGTCTCCACCCATCTCCAAACTCTCCACACTCGAAACAACTACCTAGAGATGGAGATAGGGACTGAAGAGAACCCTTGCCACCCTGGTAACCTTCGGATGAACCATGCATAGAAGAACTATGCAATTATGATGCTCTGGAGGAGCTCTGAGCTGGAAGGTCACTAAAAGATGAAAGTCCTAAATAAGAACTGCGAGGACCCTGCCCCGAAGATGCACCACTATAAGCTGGGCGGACTGGCTGAGGAGGTCAAAATTGGGGGACCTTTGTTGTGCTGAAACTGCCCTCTAGGAGGGGAACCACTGAAGCTACCTGATCCCCAAGGCCTCTTGGCCTCCCTTTACTCACGCTCCTACCTGCGAACCGACTCAATATCCCGAGCAATATCAACAACATGCTCGAATGTAGCTCCAGACACTCTCTCCCTTATCATCAAAATCCGATGCTGATACGTGCGACCATCTACAAACCTCCTGATCCTCTCCCTACCAGTAGGGACTAACTCAGAAGCATGTCAAGACAACTTAGAAAACCTCATCTCGTACTGTGTAACTGACCAATCTCCCTGGCGAAACTGCTCAAACTGCATGCGCTGCTCCTCTCTATGGGATTGAGGAACATACTTCTCCAAAAAGATCGTGAAGAACTGCTGCCAAGTGAGGGGTGTTTAACCAATCGGCCTACGCCTCTCAAATGCCTCCCACCAAGTGAAAGCAGCACCAGCAAACTGAAATGTAGCAAATGAGACCCCATTGTTCTCCAAAATACTAGCAGTACGGAGTATCCTCTGGTACTTATCCAGAAATCCATGGGCATCATCTCCCTCTGTGCCGCTGACAGTCGGAGGCTGAAGTCTACTAAACCTCTCCAACATACGCTATTCATCCTCGAGCATAGCTGGGACCACATAGTCCTGAACTAGGGCAACCGGCTGGGCTGGGACTGCCCCGGGTGCTTGAAAACCCTATACAACCTGCTCAGGTGTCCGGGCAGCTGGAGTCTGGGTGCCTCCCCCGGCCTGAGATGTAGCGACAGTAGTAGACATAGAAACTGCCTGAGCCAAAATGGTACACACTGTCAAGATCTGGGCCACACTCTCCTGAAGACCCGAAATGACAATAGGAACTGCCGGTGCCTGAGCCTGTCCTGCTGGGGTACCCTCGGTGGGAAGCTGATCATGAATAATATAGGGATCCTCTAGTACTATCCCGGCTTCTTCATGGGATGCTCCCCTAAATCCACCACGGCCTCGACCCCTTGTGGGTCCGGCTGGTGTCTGCTCACCCTGATCAGTAGCGTGTGTCCTCACCATCTGTGAGAGAATGAAACAACAGTAGTTTAGATTCCAAGAACCAATAGAATGGCACAAAAGAGTACAAGAAAATGAGATTTTTCCTAAGAGTTCTGTAGCCTCTCGAAGAAAAGTATAGACGTCTCCGTGCCGATCCGCAAGACTCTACTAAACCTGCTCATGAGCATTGAGTCCTATGTAACCTAGAGCTCTGATACCAACTTGTCACGACCCCAAATCCTTACTGGTCATGATGGCGCTTATCGTGGAACTAGGCTAGCCACTATCACATAATTACACAATTCCTTGAATAATATTTACCAAAATCATTAATAGCAAGTATAAAATCTTCCAAGTCTTTAACAAAGCATAATATAATCTAACTATCTAAAAACATTCCCCAGAACTGGAGTCAACGTATCACGAGCATCTAAGAATCATACCAAAACTGCTAATATCATAAAACAATGTCTTAGAACAAGATACTAAATACTAATGAATGAAGGGAAATGGAGAAGCTGTGGATGCTGGACAACTACCTCGAAATCCAGAATGCTGACGCCGATTGAACTCAGATGATTACTGCTCAGAACCACTACCTGGATCTGCACACAGTGGTGCAGTGAGTAATGATGAGTACACAACCTCAATAGTAATAAAAATAAATCAAGTCTGAAGATAACAAACACACAACACAAAACACCAATTCACAAATAGTGACACATCGAGTCTGAATAAAGTTTACATTTAATACACAAGTTTGAAAACCAATTTCCATAAAAATCCTTGAACAAGTATATTTTCAAATTCTTCTCGGTAGAACTCCCAAAATATCAGTATAAGTGAATGAAATGAATCCTAACCAAAACTCAGCAAAATATCCTCATAAAACTGCCCATCGGGCCAAATCATCACTCATAAATAGTCAATCAGCACCTCACCATCACTCAGTAATAGTCACTCAGCACCTCAAAGTCACTCATGCCTCCCAATCACTCGTCGCTCGGCACATAACACTCCGCACTTGCACTCAGTAGGTATTTGCGCTCACTAGGGTGTGTAAAGACTCCGGAGGGGCTTCTATAGCCCAAGCGATATAAACAAGTCAAATCATGGCATCAATCACTCAGGCTCTCGGCCTCTCTCATATCATAAATATCCTCACCATGTTGGCCCTCGGCCTCACTCAGTCAGACACTCTCAACATGCCACTCGGGCCATAAATAAACGAGGTTCTCGACCAAAAATAGTATTTTATTTCATGAAATGATAATATCAGAAATCCAAGTGTCAAACAATTTAACAAGAAAGACTGAGTGTAAAATCATGATCAAAATAGTGAGAATATCATAAAATAGCCCCCAAGGGGTTAAAACAGATCGGCACTAGGCCCAAAACATGGCTTACACCCCAAATAGATAAAAGCATAGTAATATTATTTAACATATGCTTTAAAAGCAGTTTCACAACTCAATAGTTTCCTCAAAAGGAACATATTTCAAAATTTCTAATTCGTGCACGCCTCACACTCGTCATCCACTGTGTGCGCCACTCCAAAACCGTGAAAGGATGTAAAGCCCGGGGTTTCATACCCTCAGGATAGGATTTAAAGACATTACTTACCTCAAACTAGCCCGAAAATCTACTCTGCAACACGCTTGCCCCACAAATTAACTTTCGAGTGCTCCAAATCTATCAAGTTCAGATTTTTCACATCAATATATGCTAGGGGATGAAACCTAATAGAAAAATATCAACTTTATGCACAATTCCCGAAATTAGCCAAAACCCGACCCCGGAACCCATGTCTCGGAAATCGACACAATTTATACCAAATCGACCGTTATCATCTCACGAGTATGTACATATAAAGAACTCTAAAATCGGAATCTGTTTGACCCCTTAAATCATCCATAAAAGGCCTCATAATCCCAATCCCTAATTTCACCTTTTTCTACTGATATTCCCCAATTAAGCACTGTTAATATAGTCCTTAATCACATATAATCAAGTTAATAAGTCCAAAAAGCTTACCTCAATGATGCACAAACGTTTTCCCCTTCAAAAACCCTCAAAAAGCTCAGAACCCGCACAACAATGGGGAATAAAGGGTTAAAAATCGTGAAGTCTCCTTTTTATACTTTTCTGCCCAGGCTTTTAACACCTGCCGTCTAAACCTCGCACCTGCGGTCCGCACTTGCGCTCAGGTGGACCACATATGCGGTTTTCATTAAGCAGACAAAAATCCCGCACCTGCGGCCCAGGTGTCGCACCTGCGGCTCGCAGATGCGGCCAAACGACTGCTCCTGCGGACCTTCCCCCATCTGGCCTTCCACCGCAGCTGCGATCATCAAGCCCGCTCCTGCGGCTTTCACCTATGGTCAAACATCCGCAGGTGCGAAAATCACAGTAGAAAAACATTAGCAGCTGGTTGCTACAATTTTCTAACTACAACTTCTTGTTAATCATCCGAAATCCATTCCGAGCCCATCGGGACCCAAACCAAATATACCAACGCATCCTAAATGATAATTCAAACTTATTTTCACTCTTGGAACACACAAAATAACATCAAAACACCAAAATCACATCAAATTCAAGCTTATGAACTTTGAAATTTCTAGAATTCACCAAAGATGGCGAAACTAACCAAAACACATCCGATTGACCTGAAATTTTGCACACATCCAAAATAAAATTACGAACCTGTTCCAACTTCCAGAATTCCATTCTGACCCTGATAGCCTATTTTCTACCGCCGACCAAAAATCACCAACTAACTTTCGCCAATTCAAGTCTAATTCTACACCGGACATCACAAAAATATTCTAAACACACTCCTAAGCCCAAATCACCTAACGAAGCTATCCGAATCATAAAATCCGCATTTCGAGGTCGTTTATTGATAAGTCAACTCCTAGTTGACTTTTCCAACTATAAAGCTATTTTTAGAGACTAAGTGTCTCAATTCTCACTACAACCATTCTGAACCAGAGCCAACCGAATCTAACACATCATAAATAGTATGACTAACATATGACAAGGAAAAAACATTAAATATAATGCAGATTCTACAAAACGACCGGCCGGGTCGTTACACCTCCTAGGACCAGAATTATCATGCGGAGATATTGGAAGCATCAAAACTCCATTCCATATTTATTTTAACACAAGTCAGTCTACTCTTATGGATTAACCTTCATACTTAGGGACTATGTGTCCTATATCACTTCGAAACTTACCTGCAACTAAATCCAGCCACCCAATAAAGTTACATAACAACAATATATCATAGAGGAAGCATAGTTTAAGGGACCAGGGCAAAAATACTCAAAACGATCGGTCGGGTTGTTACAGTACCTATTCGGGATTTCTAGCGTACGCATGGACACTCGTCACCTCATACGTGCATAGCCCAACAACATGTATCACATAAAAATATAGTACCTACGGGGTAAATCCACCACACAAGGTTAGACATGAGACTTATCTCGCTTTGAAATTCGATAATCGACTTCATCGCCTCTCTAACTCCTTGTACAACGATCTGAAACTAGTTTTAAAATGCACAAATCAATCACAATGTCATGACCTAAAATCAACTATAGGTCGTGATGGTGACTAACGTCGCCATTAGGTAAGCCAACGGTGAACTATAGGCTTAATTATCCATTTAACTATATTTTTAAATCATGAATCTTATTAGATAATTAGAATAAAATATCGCGCTCATAGAAACAAATGTTTTTCGTTACCAAATTCTGAATATAAATAAATCATAAAGTGAAATGATAATGATAACCTGGAATACAATAATAAACATATACAAGGAACCCCCAAAAACAACATAGAGTCACAAGTGCATGAGCATATACGATAAGGTACTATAACAATACAACATCGGTGGTACATCCCATGAGTTTAACAATATTGACACCGTTATATACGTTTGATATGGTATTTTGAGTGGAAAATTGTTGTAAAAAGTTTGAAAATATGATTTTATATAGTTATTAATATTACTGCTTCCGAATATGCTTTAAATTATATAAATAATATGAGATTTTCTTTATTGTAAAGATAGAAATTATTTTCTCACAAGAAAAGAAGGTTATGTATTTACCATTTATAGAATTAAGCGTATGAAAATTTGTACTCTTTATAAGAGATTAGCAAAATTAAAAGTTGAGAAAATATATGTATTTTTACATTGATATTTTAAAAAAATAATAGTGTATGTATTGATTTTATATGGTACCATGCTTTATTAATATTTTAATACTTTAATAGTAGTACTTTAAGATGAGGACAAGACTACCTTTTGAGGTTATAAGTATTTATGATATTTATAACATGTGATAAATAAAGTCGTGAAGGTGAGAGGGTAAATGAGTTGAAGAAAATGAGGTTTGTCGAAGTTTGACATTTGGGAATAAAATACGGTACGAGCTAAAATACCCAGTATTTATGGACTAGTGTCATACAAGGTAAAACATGACTATGATAGTAAGGTGTATAAAATGTGTTAAAAGTTAGTAGTATTTTAAGTAATTTGATATAATTCTTAATTATGTGGATAATTAATTAAAAATTTGGGTAAGACCTACAAGGTCTACAAGGTCAAATTAATGACTTTTAACGTCATGTACCTTGGTAGAACTAAGGTGTATGATGAGTCATAACACCTATATGACTTTGTTTACACGTTGGAGGACCATGAATAACACATTAGTTATCTTTGAATAATTTCCTTTGTCTTTGTTTTCTTTAATGATAATGAACCCTTTATTTTGGTTTCTTTATTGGTAATGAAATTGGAGGAATTTTGGAGATACATGACTGAAGAATGCCGAAAGGAATTGTTCGATGAAGTAGAGAATGTAGTGAATATTAGTCGAATAAGAAATTCGTACTAAAATCCTTTTGTTGGGACGCTGTATTCATGCCTGCAGGTATAGATAATCAGTTTTACAGGCCCTCATAATAGACGAGATTGGCTTTATTGAAGGATCGGTAAGACTCCACATCATTTGGAGTACAACTGAGCCTATGAGTCATTGTGTCAGAATTTTGCTACAGACTTATGGGTAGGCTGGTACCCTGTCCCATTTGATGTCAAATAATCTTAAAGGCTTTATAGACAGAGGTTCATTTTGTACAATATATCAGTGGCCTTGACGGCCCATATGTACTCATGTTTTAAGAAAAAAGATTTAGTGATACAGTGTTTTTCCCACTTACAATTGTACTTTATGAGTTGTGGCCATGTTGTCCCATGATAGTTACAAAAGAAATGAGTTCAGTCAACTCGAACTATGTATGTTCTAGTTTTGGTCGAATGATCATGAGTTACAAAGTGGTTCGCTCGGGCCAGCACGACACTAGGTGCCAGCCACGCCTCCCCAGGTTTGGGGCGTTGACAATTTGTATGGAATACAAGGTAGACAGGATAAACTAAATAATTATGGTGGAGACTCCGTATGTTGCGGATCGTAACCGAGAATGTAGCTCACCTAAAGTCTCCGTAGTAGTTGTACCCTTGTAACGACCCGGTCGATCGATTCGTAGAATTTCACCGTTATTCCTGTAATTGCCTTGGAATAGGTTGGTTATAATGTTCTTGATGTGTTATAGTTGGTAGGCTCAAAATCGGAATGGTTGTAGTGAGAGTTTAGCCATTTAGCCTTTAAAAATAGCCTTAGAGTGGAAAAAAGTCAACCGAGAGTTGACTTATTGGTAATGACCTCGGAATGCGGATTTTATGGTTCGAATAGCTTCGTTAGGTGGTTTGGGACTTAGGAGTGTGTTCGGAATGTTTTTGTGAAGTCCGGTGTAGAATTAGGCTTGAATTGGCGAAAAATAGTTTTTGGCGATTTCCGGTCGGTAGTAGAAAATAGGCTATCGGGGTCGGAACGAAATTTCGACCGTTGGAATAGGTTCGTAATGTCATTTTGGATATTTCTGCAAAATGTCAAGTCAATCAGAGTTGCTTTGGGTAGTTCCGGCATCGTTGGTGGAATTTGGAAATTCAAAGTTCATAGGCTTGAATTCGATGCGTTTTTGGGGTTTTGATGTTGTTTTTGATGTTTCGAAGGCCTGACTAAGTTTGAATGATCATTTATAATGCGTTGGTATATTTTGTTGGGGTCACGAGGGGCTAGGGGTTGATTTCGGATGGTGAACGGGGATTTTGGACTTGGAAATATGCAGCTTCAGTTGTTGGTGTGCCTGTTGCTTTCATTTCCGCACCTGCGGAAGGAACCGCAGGAGCGGTCATTTGTTCGCACCTGCGGAGCCCTAGGTGCGAGGTTTGGCGGTTTAATGAAGTTCCGCAGGTGCGGTCCCCCTGAGCGCGGGTGCGGGACCGCAGGTGCGAGGAAAGTGTCGCAGGTGCGAAAAGCCTGGGCAGAAAGTTAAGTTCAATAACTAGGGTTCTTAGCCATATTTCCAAAACACCATTAAGAAGCTCGGGAGAAGGAGGTTTTTGGAGAGATTATCAGTGGGAGTCTAGTGGTAAGTGTTCTTCAATCACTTTAGGTCTAATTTCACAAATTAGTATTGATTTTTATCATTTAAATGGAGGAATCAAAGTGGAAATTAGGGAAAAATGGGAAGAAAAGTTTGGAAATTCTTTTGATGATTTGGATGGGCATTTGGGGTCGTATTTTGATAAATTTGATATTGGTAGACTCGGGAAAGAACAAGGATTTTAGTTTTGTAAATTTTATAGAATTCCGAGACGTGGGTCTGGGGGTCGGGTTTTGACCAATTTTGGGATTTTTGAGTATTTTTGATAAATTTCGATCGGGTTTCATTCCTTAGCATATTATATTGATATAAATCTTATTGTTGGTAGATTTGGAGCACTCGGAAGATGAATTTAGGGGTAAGGGCACTATGGAGTAGTATTTTTAACCGATTTTGAGGTAAGTAACGCTTCCAAACTTGGAACTAAGGGTTCGAAACCCCAAATTATCTGGTATTTGATGTTAATTAAGGAGACGCACGTGCCAAGTGACGGGCATGCGAGCGTACACCGGATATTTGTGTCCTAGCTTATCCCGTGGAACCGCCTAATGGTTATTTCAGGCTGATACTTGTACTGTGAAGGTGGTATTTACCTCGAATATATTAGAAACCATGTTAAGCATAAATGCTAAGGCTTCATGCCAATATGTTCAGACCGGAACAGTCAATTATTACTTTCTTTATCTGTGAATATTTGCTTTCATGTACTTAGTCCTGTTATTGCATATGTTTCTTGCCTCAGTCTAAGTAATTGTTAGTTTATTTATATGTTATCATTGTTTTGGGCTTAATCTTATATCTGTGAGCCTTGTGAGTGAGACTGGAAGGTATTGACTGAGTGAGGCCGAGAGCCTGGTATTGAGACAATTATGAGATTGGACTGCACACCGCAACGATCATTGAATCATGACTTTGTTGGCTTGATATAGCGCTTGGGCTTATAGGAGCCCCTCCGGAGTCTTTACACCCCTAGTGAGCGCACATATATTGAGGGATGGATTTTCCTTGTGCATGGATCTTTCCCGAAGCTATTGATATATATATATATTGAGGGATGGATCGTCCCTGGACATGGATCTTGTCCGAGTGATATGTTCCGGAGATGGATCTTCTCCGTGGGGCTGGGCTGGCCTTTTTTTCCACAGTACTCGGTGACTACGTCACTTGGGTTTATGCATAATCTGGGATGGACCTTCCCTGGGCCTGAATGCCAATTCTAGTACTGAATGGACTTCCTTGTGAGAGTAGGGATACTGCATAAATCTTATTTCTGATTCTTTATGATCATATGCTGGTACGTAGAGTTTACAAACATGTGGTGCATCTCTCTTATTTTTCTGCCATATTACTGTCATGTTCAAGATATATACTGTTGTTCATAAACATCGAAGGTTTAGTCTGTCACTACCTCTCAGCCCATAGTTTGGTTTTGTTACTACTGAGTTTGTGTACTCACGTTACCCCCTGCACCTTGTGTGCAGATCCAGGTACACCGGGACTTGGCTACGGTCATTGAGTAGCGGCAGTTTCCATGAGAGTTGTCGAGGTAGCAGCTGGCGTCCGTGATCTCGTTGTCTCTTGCCTATTCTACCTGTCGTTATTTATTTTTCAGACTATGTTGGTCATTTCTCTTTTTGTTACATTATCTATTAGTAGCTCATGACCGTGTGACACCGGATCCGAGAGTTGTAGATTTTTGGGTTTTTGTTTTCATAAATTTCTTTAAATACAGATCTTAATAAAAATTAACCTCAGGCTGTTTCGAAATGTTATTTCCTTAAGGGGATCGGTTCTAGTTTTGTTACAATCGGGTGGCTGGCCTGGTTCCACGACAGGCGCCATCACGACCCCGGAATTGGGTCGTGACAACCGTTGCGCCCAAAAGACCGCCAGAAATATATATACATGCACGATAAATGCAAACGTGTAGCATGAGTACGTAAATCAACCGTACCCGGTAAGTATCTAGACTAAACCCGGAAAAGTAGTGATAATGGGTTGATATTGACACTTACTAGTGGTCAAATAAATCAAGTATAGTAGAAAGTAAACAAGTATAAAGCATGGTAGTTAAACAGTGAAAACATGTATAGGTACATAATACGATCCTACTCTAAACAGTAAACACAAATCCTCAATTATTGGTAACCTCACCATATAGAGTATATAAATATGGTCCCCACCAAATATGTCATAACAACTCAAGTCATCAAAACTCAGAGATAAACTGGCTTCTTGTCAAATATTACGCACAATTTTGCCGAGGCGAACGACCCGATCATATAAGAGTTTTTCATGAAGTTGCCGAGGCGAACGACCCGATCCCATAAGAATATTATACATGAAAGCTGTCAAGGCGAACGACCGATCCCATAGGAGTGTTTTATAGAAATGCCGAGGAGAACGACCTGATCTCATAAGAATATGATACATGATACTGCCAAGGCGAACAGACTGATCCCATAAGAGTGTGTTACAATGATTACTTGCCTAGGTGAATGACCCGATTCCATAACAGTATGGTACATAATCTTGCCGAGGTGAACGGTCGGATCCCAAAGGAGTGTGACAATAATCTTCCAAGACGAACGACCCAATCCCATTAGAATAAGAATCTAAACGGATCCTTGTCCCCACTCACGAATATACGTGTGATTATGAAGTTAAATGAAAACTTTGTAATGAATACGCACAACGCGAGGTTGATACCCAATTTTTTCCTTAAAATATATATATATATATATATATATATATATATATATATATATATATATATATATATATATATATATATATATCCTTACAAAATAGTGCATATGCACCATAACTTGATTAATAAACATATACAAGCATTTTTAATTTTCTATAATTTTTAAAGGTTTTAAATCAATTAATTCTTGTATTTTTATTATATAAATACTCATTTATTACCTCACAAATTATTTTATGATGAGTTTGTCATCTAATTTAACCATTTACACGGATATTAGGCTATAAATATTTTTTACATATTTGTCAGAATTACATTTGCATTTTTAAGGCTAAATTGCACATTTTGCAATAGTAGCCTATATGTATTTATAATTACTTTATTTATGAAAAAATAATATTTTTTTATACTTTTTATAGTGTTAAATAACTATTTTTATTTATTTTATGCGTAAATGATATTATATTATTTATTTATCATTTTTAACGAACTAATTATTAATAAAATTGGGCATTTAAATGATAGCCCATTTTAAGCATATTTTCGGAACAACCCCTAGGCCATTGTCCAAATATCAAGCCCAATACACTAACATATATCCCCAACCTAAACCGGTCGCGACCTATTTAATATACCCGACCCAATTCCCCTTTAAATCCTGGTCGTTGATCTCTCTATATCAACGACCCTCATTTAGTCTCCCCTGTTTAACTACGTTACACCAACCCTAATCCCTTCATTCCCTAAACCCCGCCTCCCCTAAATTCTCTCTCTTCTTCTCCTCTTCTGTGGAAACCCTAGCGCCGTCACCCATTACCCCTCTGATTCCAACATATAAATGGAATCAATCAACGATTCTCTTACCTTGTTGACCACTTCTCACTACTGCTTACCCGTTTATGGTGTTACATAATTGTTTGCCTAACATGGCAAGCATATCTCTTTAATTTTGAACCATATATGATTAGATCTTTGACCTCTTTTCATTTGTGTTCGTTCTCATTTCTTTTTACGATATGAATCTTTGAGATTCTTCGCGATTCTCTACTAGGGTTCATATTCCTAGATCTAATATGGTTCTCGATTATTCAATTATTTATTCCTTAATTATTTCCGTATATATATATATATATATATCCCTATGCATCTTATTATGGTTTTCTCCGTTAATTTCTATCTTATTTTTACTTACCCTAAATTTAGGGTTTTTGATTATTCAAAATCGAACAAAACCTGGTTCAATCCTTAATTATTTCCATCAATATGTCTCTTTGCATCTTTATTATAACTCTCTTCGTTAATTTCTGACTGATTTTTACTTACCTTAAATTTAGGGGTTTCTGATTTTTCGAAATCAAAACCAAACCTGTTTGATTCTTTCATTATTTTTTAAAGCCCTACATATATATATATATATATATATATATATGTAGGGCTTTAAAAAATAATGAAAGAATCAAACAGGTTTGGTTTTGATTTCGAAAAATCAGAAACCCCTAAATTTAAGGTAAGTAAAAATCAGTCAGAAATTAACGAAGAGAGTTATAATAAAGATGCAAAGAGNATATATATATATATATATATATATATATATATATATATATATATATATATACGCGTCTCCTTACTTTTTGTTTTTGTCGGTTTGTATGTTTTACCTAAACTAGGGTTTCGAGCTTTTCCTTTCTTAATTAATTGTTAGATGCTTTCCTTTCTAGTACCTTGACTAATTATTGCCATATTCGTGTGCTCTAATTCATTGCTATTTATACCCCTCCCCCCATTCCCCTTTAAATAGACTAAGTGTTCGAAATATTCTCAATACCCTAAAACAAACTATACATTGTAATCCTATAGTTGTTCTGTGCTTTGATTCCTGGCCGGCTGGAAGCCTAGCCCATAAATCCTCTATTTTTTTCTTTTGTTGGTGGTCATTGTTACATTGTTAAAGTCCTTTCTATTTCATCTGAACTAGTATTTTGTTGAATCCTTTCTACTTCATTACTCATTTAATATGTTACTGTTATTAGACTAGCTACTTTTCTGTATTCTAGACATGTTTAACTAAATAATTTAATTAATAAAATATGCTTTACTCTGTGTAACTTAAGACTATATTTTAGCACTAAGCATGCTTTGATACTTTTCCCTAAAAACTAGCCAATCATGTATACCTTAGCAGATTCATTAGCTTTTTGTTAAACTTGCTACCGTGTTACTTTTTTGTTTATGTGCTCACCATGTTATGATACCTCTTTATTAATTCTTACTGATAATTAATTTTTTCCTTGCGAATTATTGACCAATGAACTTCCTTCATATGACTTATCATAATCTGAAGCCTTTATTGTCTTTTTGTGAAGCATGTTCATGAACTGATCCTTATCAGTATACGACTTTGTTCTTTTCAAAACTTTATCATGTCTACTTAATTTAAAAACGTGTTTGCTCTTGTCCTATGCGGTTTTGTCCCTAAGTGTACTTCTCAATGATTTCATGCTCTCTTGCATTGTCACTATTTGCTGGCTGAAAGCTAAAGCAATTTACGTATTGTCCACGGCCTTCATGGTGTGAGCACTACTCATGCTTCATATGAGACCCTTGTGAACTCTGACACACCAGGATATGGTCCATAGTTTTCCTTGAACTGTTCTGATCATTCTTCTCTAATGTGAGCACTGCCCGGGTTTCTTGAAGCCTTTGGGAACTCTGACACATTAGAGATTTGGGCTTGGTATGTTAACCCTTGAGATAAAGGTGATTCATTCACTACTGGTCACTAGGTATCAATGAACATTGGATTTTGGAGTTATTGTGAATTGAAGGCCTATCTTGTCCAGGTGTATTTGGGCCTGCTGGAGGCCTCCTATAGTCTATATACCTTATAATTCATTCATTCGATTTTGGTATTTTATAATTATTTGTAATAACAATTGGGGCAATAATAAATTGGGAAATGGGCTTATTTTTTATAGGCTGCATGAAATGGGTAGTTAACATGCCTATAGGTGTTTACTTTACACTATTGTTAGATAACCTGCCTATAAGCTTTACCTTACTCAAAAACATTCTACTATTATGTGTTGGAAAACTTGCCTAAATGTTTACTCTGTTTGTTATTGTGTGTTAGATAACCTGCCTATAAGGGTTTACTTTGGCTCAAATATGCTCTGTAGATAACCTGCCTATAGAAATTTTCTTAGGCTCAAATAAATTAGGTAAATATCCTTCCTACTTTGCTTTACATGATTAGACACCATGCCAATAGGAAATAAAATAACTAAATTCAATTTACATTACAACATATTCAAATCCGCCACTTTAGAAATCATGCATGTAGCTTTTAATCGATTGTCACACGTGCTCAGTCAGTATGCGTGTCTAATTGTAGTTTCAATCATCAATGGTAGAACTCATGTCTATAGGGGTAATTATCATCTGTTCTAATTACAAAAACTGGAACTTCATATAGTGTCTTGCTAAATGTCACTAGAAAGCATGCCTATAGGAACAATTGAGCAATTCTTAATATTCTTCGTTGTTATCACTGTCAACTGCCGAATAAGTCACCTAAATAACATGTCTATAGGTTTAAACGCTTCTAATTATAATCAGAAGGCAACTACGCAGTCATTTAGGAATTGCTTTACATAAAATGCCAGTACGATTAAAATCCATAATCACAAAGAAATAATGTCTATAGGACCTAACAACCTTAACTGTTAAAATTGTCTATACGCAAATCTATTTGCGTGCATTTGTTTCCTAATGTGTGGAGGCTAATTTGAGCCCTTATTTTTTTTCTTTATGAAAGTCGAACTTGTTTTGTATGTCGCCTAGTTTTACCTTTTTTTGAGCAACCTAAGTTGATTCTAGAACCATCCCAAATAGAGGTCCCAACGCCTCCAGGACCATAGGTGAGGGAAGGGTAGTGCACGCATATGGTACGATTTAGAATTGATTTGAGCGCTTTAGGTAAATAGCTCAAAGATTATAATCGGGTAGCAGGAGATGATAGTCTATGCCCGCTAAATAATATGAGTAACATTCTCGTCTTGGGGGAGTTACAAAGTATTATTTATGTTGCACGGGGTGAACCTTTATGCTATAAAACATAGGACACCCCATCCCTATTAAAATAATTCCCTCTCTTCATTATTAGAATAATTTACATGATTTAAGTTCGGCCGAGACCCTTATTTGTGGACCTCGAGGAGTGCCTAACACCTTCTCCACGAGGTAAATTGAGCCCTTACCCGATCTTTGCTGATGCAACTAGTAAACCTGAGTCATTTGCAATAGGTTCCCTAATGCACCTTAATCCGTTAGGTGGAGACTCTCTTTTAATAACCATTCCTTCCCTTTGAAAAAGAGTTGTCAATGTTGAGACCCGATTTCACGATAAAAAGGGGCCGCGACAGCATGGCGACTCAACTGGGTATATTTTTATGCTCTTACCATAACGAACTTGGTTTCTGAATTTGTCTCCCTTGATAAGTGTGCCTTTATTATTTTATGTTTGAATACGTAACATGCACACCCCCTTCCCTATTCTCCTTTTATATGCAATTCTTCGTTTAATCTTGTTATTATATGCAAATCTTATTCGCTGGCTTCAATCTTTATGTGTTTCCCAAATCCCTACCCCTTTTATCACTTTACTATAATTTTTCCATTATAAGAACTAACTCCTTTGTTTTTTTTTCTTTCTTTCCTATCTTTACAATTATTAAATATCGCATTTTATCGCTTTCATCATGTAAAATACTTGACAATATGTTGTTTTACTTATTGCGTAATTACATGCTCTTCATCATATTCCACACGTGCGCAATTAATATCATAGCGGCACTTGATGAGTGTCTGCGCTCTTCCAATATTATCCTTTTAAATTTGAAAAGTCTTATTTGTGATCAAACTAGTAGATCAGCGGTGCAGTCGATGGTTTCGTGCCTTCCCCTCTAAAGTTGTCCGTTTGAGGGTACTGATCTAGAGTTCTATAGAAAAACCTTACTCTGATGTTAAATGTACATGCATCATGTTCAAACCTTGCATGGGTTAGTATGTTGTCCGCGTAATAACCTTCTGAGGAAAGCCTTGTCCAAAGACCATCGGGATTTCAATAATTCCAGCGGGCATGATCACGATATGTGCATTATTTGGAGAAAACGTGACAATATGAAAATCATTAATGTTCAAGTAGTCAAACCCCGAGGGGGAAAGGGGATAACTTTGTTTATTGTGCAGAAAATGAGGCACGAAGTCCCCAGGTTCGGCATGGTCCGAAGTATACCACCTTTATTGCTAGATTGGTAGGAAAATCTTTCGCCAAGCGATAAAAATCATGTGAAGAGGGTTCTCGGAAATTTACCCTCCTTGCTGGACATTCAGCCAAACAACGTACTGATCTTGGCTGCTACTATGTACTCGGACGGAGAAAGGGTCATCTTTCATTTTCGCAATGTAGAGATGACTCCCCTTCTGGAGGAAATAGGAGGTTTCGCTGGGCTACCCTGGGATAGTCCTTGTATGTTGGTAATAGAAAATCATACTTCTAGGGGGTTTCTAAAAATTATGGGTCTTAGAAAGAATGACGAGTTAGTCTTCCTAAAGAAGTCATACATACCTTTTGACTTCCTCACGAGCGATATGGACACAACACATCCTACCGTACTTTCCATGATGAGTTTACCATCACTTCCCTGGGTTGGACTCATCGTTTGGGTTTTGTGTTCATCGTTTGTTTTCTGTGTATAATAGTATTTCCAATCCAAGGAGACATTATTCACACTTGGTTGACTATGGTAACCAAGACTTTAATGTAAGGGATTGAGGGACAAACTTACACTGTTGTCCCAATGATTGTGGCAGAGATATACCGAGCCTTGGACAGTTGCAAGATGGGGTTCAGACACTTTAAGGGTTGCAATTTGTTGCTACAGATATGGTTGTTGGAGCATCTTCAAATAGGGCAATACCACCAGGAATTTCCACGAAGACCATGGAATGACCACATAGCTTTCCACCATCCGAAAATAATGACTTTAATCCCAGACATGTTTGCACAACCGGAAAATGCTATAGATTGGGCACACTTTTGCAGCAATCTAACTGATAACAAGGTCCATTGGATGATCAAATGGTTCCCTACTAGCAAATTCATCATCAGGTCTAGGGATGTTCCTCATTTGGTGCTGATCGGATTGAGGGGCATATATCATTACGTTCCTATCAGAGTCATGAGATAGTTGGGAGAAAACAAGTCATACCATGAGTGTCACGACCTAGAATCCAAATCCAAGTCGTGATGGCGCCCAACGACGGGGTTAGGCAAGCCAACACAATTTACACTAAGTGTTACCATTCCCAGTTACGCAAATTTCATCTTTTAACCAATTTTAAACAGATATAAACATAATAATGGCGGGTGATGTGAAATAAAAACTACAAGTGCGGAAAATCAACCAATAGGCAAGTCGCATAACATATGTACAACCAACAACCCAAAATATTTACTACGTGTGTGCCAGGAACTAGTGTCACGGGCAACTACTGAATATACAATGACTACAATATATACAGTCTCAGTCTGAATGACATGTACAGAGAATATAACAAAAGAACTCCAGGGTGCTGCTAGGAAATCGCCGGGAAAGCAGCTCACCGTGAAGTATGACCACGCTATCAATATCTAGCACCGGCCTGATAATCAGACGTACCAGCCTCCGGACCTGTACAGTCAAGTACAGAAAAGAAAAGAAAGTGCAGCATGAGTACATATTAAATAAATATGTACCCAGTGAGTATCCCGCCTAAACTCGAAGAAGTAGTGACGAGAGGTCGACTCGATACTCACTAAGGTCCAACAATAATAACATATGATAAAATATAATGAAATACAGTAGGCATGTCAGGGAGATGAGCAACAAGTATATATATCAAGAGCAGAAATCCAAACAATTGCTTAACTAAACGATAAAGCACTTTCAAGGGTAAGACCACCGAACAAAACAATAATCACAAATTCTTAGATCCGTCGTGGTGTACGGCCCGCTCCCATAAGGTACCTTCTACACATCTCCGTGGCGTACGGCCCGATCCCATATTCATTTCAATTTCCTTTCAACACTGACGTGGCGTCCGTCCCGATCCCATGTTCATTTCAATTTCTTTTCAACACTGCCGTGGCGTACGGCCCGATCCCATATTCATTTCAATTTCCTTTCAACACTGACGTGGCGTCCGTCCCGATCCCATGTTCATTTCAATTTCTTTTCAACACTGCCGTGGCGTACGGCCCGATCCCATATTCATTTCAATTTCTTTTCAACACTGCCATGGCGTACGGCCCGATCCAATATTCATTTCAATTTCCTTTCAACACTGCCGTGGCGTACGACCCGATTCCATATTCATTTCAATTTTTTTTCAACACTGTTGTGGCGTACGGCCCGATCCCATATTCATTTCAATTTCTTTTCATAACAAATTCCTTTCCATTCAACAATTTTCTATAAAGCCTTAGAGGAACTATACTATGCAAAACATAATCCCATAGTACATATGGCGTCACAATAAATCATATAAAGCATTACAAGGAAAACATATCAGGCATTACGAGAAAAAGCATATAAGGCATTACGAGAAAGCATACAAGGCATGATGTGGGCCTAACTACCCTGACATAACAATAAAAGCCGCTACGTACGGACTCTCGTCACTTGGCGCGTACGTAGCCCCCAAGCAATTTACACATAGCATATACATCACCTATGGGGACAATTCCCTCTTACATGTTTAGAAAGGAGACTCACCTCGTGTCGAATCTACCACTCGAACCACAACTGCGCCCGAAACTCCGAACTCTACACCCGAGGACTCGCAACTAGCCAAAAAGGTGTAAAATAATATCATTGCATGCATAATGCGGGAAATTATCTTAGTTATTTACTCAAATCGCTATTCTTGAAGAATTCCAAAATTCCAACCCCGGTCTCGCATGTTCAAATTCCGAAAATTCTCGAAGGGATCACTCACCCATAGCCTAAGGATCATTAATGTGTGATTTCTACTTGAATTCATGGCCTAAAATGGAAAATCACAAAATCCTCAAGAACCCTAAAATTACTACCTAATTCTATGATTTTTAGATAATTTATTAGGGAATTTAACTAGGAATTGATGTTAAAGCTAGAAAATTATGGGGTTTTACTTACCTCTTACTGGAACTAGTCGTGGGCAGGTTTTTCTCAAGCTCCTAAGCCTTTAAATGGAGTTTGAAAGTGAAAAATGAAGAAGAACCCGAAATTGGCACTTATACACTGCTGGCTACAGCGACTTCCACACCTGCGGTCCCGCGCCTGCGGCCTGGAGCTTGCACCTACGGACATTGGGAAAGGAGTTGGGGGTCGAACCTACGAAAGGGTTTTCGCACAAGCGGACCCGCTCCTGTGGAATTTGTTCTGCACCAGCGAAGGATCCGCACCTGCGAGGCTGGGACCGCAGGAGCGGTCCCGCACTTGCGGCTGGGCAACCGCACCTGCGGTCACACCAGCAACAGCTGCACCAGCAGTTGTTTTAGCTAGTTTTCGGCCTCGTGTGGTGTCTGGGAGGCACCTGGGCCCACCCGATCCCCCTTCTAAATATACCAGCAAGTCTGTATTCATGATACGGACTCGCTCGAACTTCCGGAACATGGAAAAACAACAACGAAACTCAAAATTCAACCCCAAAACCAAATTGAATCAACTTAAGAACTTAAGACTTCTAGAATTGACTTCATTGCGCCGAACGTGCCTATACTACTCGGAATGACTTCAAATTTTGCAGACAAGTCGTGAATGACATAACGGAACTATCCCCGGTCTTGGAATATCATTCGGACCTCGGGAACACAAAAAGCACATTCCAAACCAAATTTCAAATTTTATGAGATTTCTCAAAACTTCATTAACTCTAATTTCCCATTTTGATCACGAAACCCGTCAAATCAAACCCGTTTCTTACGAAATTTCACAGATAAATTAAATAACACATATTTAATATGTTCCGGGCTCCAAACCATCGGGCCCGGCAGCACAGGTTTCACATCAAGGTTAATTTTCATAAGCCCTTAATATTTTCATAAAACTATTTTCTTTAAAAATTCATTTCTCGGACTTAGGTCCTCGGAATTTGATTCCGGGCATATACCCAAGTCCCATATTTTCGTACGGACATTCTGGGGCCGTCAGATCAAGGATCCGGGTCCGTTCACCAAAAATGTTGACCAAAGTCAACTTTATTCAATTAATTATCATATATTCAACTCTTTATCAAGTTTCCACATAGAGTCTTCCCGGCTACGTGCCTAGGCTGAGCACGCACATCGAGGTGAGATTGACGGAGGCTTTCGGGGCCTCGGAACACAGTCATAATTAAATTTACACAAGATGCCCCTTTTGAGTCATCACAATCTCCCCCTCTAAAACAAACGTTCGTCCTCGAACGGACGCAAAATCGTACCTGAAGTGCTGAATAGTTGTGGATACCTGCTCCGCATGTCCTCCTCGGACTCCCAAGTCTCCTAATCGACTGGTTGGCCCCTCCACTGGACCTTTACGGTAGAAGTTCTCTTAGACCTCAACTGGCGGTCCTGCCTATCAATAATAGCAACTAGCTCCTCCTCGAAGCCCAACTTCTCATCTAATTGAATAGTGCTGAAATTAATCACGTGAGAGAAATCGGCATGATATCTCCGGAGCATGGATACATGAAAAACCGGATGAACTCCTGATAAGGCTGGAGGTAAAGCAAGCTCATAAGAAACCTCCCCGACTCGCCTCAACACCTCGAAAGGGCCTATAAACCTGGGGCTCAGCTTGCCCTTCTTCCCGAATCTCATAACGCCCTTCATCGGCGAAACCTTCAACATAACCTTATCTCCCTCCATAAATGCTACATCACGCACCCACTGATCGGCGTAACTTTTCTGTCTGGACTGAGCTGTGCGGAGTCTCTCCTGAACAATCTTCACCCTATCCAAAGCATCTCTCACCAAATCTTTGCCATATAACTTGGCCTCACCGGGCTCAAACCACCCGATAGGAGAACGACATCGCCAACCATATAGAGCCTTTAATGGAGCCATCTCGATGCTGGACTGATAATTGTTATTGTATGCGAACTCCGCCAAGGCAAGAACTGGTCCCATTGACCGCCAAAATCAATCACACAAGCCCTGAGCATATCCTCCAAAATCTGAATTGTACGCTCCGACTGACCATCGGTCTGAGGGTGAAATGCTGAGCTGAGATCTATCTGAGTGCCCATCTCACTGTGCAATGCTCTCTAGAAGTGCGAGGTGAACTGAAGACCTCGATTTGATATAATGGACACCAGCACCCCGTGCAACCTANAACAGGCCTCCTGGCCTCTGGTGCTCGTACTTGACCTGCTGACAATTGAGACACCTAGCCACAAACTGCACTATATCATTCTTCATCCGCCTCCACCAGTAGTGTGTCTTCAAATCACGGTACACCTTCGTCGCACCCGGATGAACAGAATACCGAGAACTGTGGGCCTCTTCTAAAATTATCTTCCTTAGGCCATCAATATTAGGAATACATAAATGACCCTGGAGCCTCAAAACACCATCCTCGCCCAAAGTAACCTCCTTGGCCCTGCCCTGGACAACTGTATCCCGAAGCTCTGCAAGGCATGGATCATCAAACTGTCGAGCCTTAATCTCTCCCAATAATGAAGACTGAGCAACCATATGAGCCAGAACTCGAAGAGGCTCCGAAAGGTCAAATCTCACAAGGCGATTGGCCAAGGACTGAATGTCCAAGGCTAAAGGTCTCTCCTCATCTGCAATGTAGGCCAAGCTACCCATACTCGTTGCTCTCCTGCTCAAAGCATCTGCCACTACATTCGCCTTGCCCGGGTGATACAAAATAGTGAGATCATAATCTTTTAACAACTCAAGCAATCTCCGCTGCCTCAAATTAATGTCCCTCTGCTTGAATAAGTGTTGCAAACTGCGGTGATCAGTGTAGACCTCACATATCACACCATACAAATAGTGCCACCAAATCTTCAAGGCATGAACAAAATTCTCAAGAACCCTAAAATTATTACCTAATTCTATGATTTTTAGATAATTTATTGGGGAATTTAACTAGGAATTGATGTTAAAGCTAGAAAATTATGAGGTTTTACTTACCTCTTACTGGAACTGGTCGTGGGAAGGTTTTTCTCAAGCTCCAAGCCTTTAAATGGAGTTTGAAAGTGAAAAATTAAGAAGAACCCGAAATTGGCACTTATAAACTGCTGGCTATAGCGACTTCTGCACCTGCGGCCCTTGGACCGCGCCTGCGGCCTGGAGCTCTCACCTGCGCACATTGGGCAAGGGGCTGGGGGTCGCACCTACGGAGGGGTTTCCGCACCAGCGGACCCGCTCCTGCGGAATTTGTTCCCCACCAGCGGAGGATCCGCACCTGCGAGGCTGGGACCGCAGGAGCGGTCTCGCACCTGCGGCTGGGCAACCGCACCTGCGGTCACACCAGCAACAACTGCACCACCAGTTGTTTTAGCTTGTTTTTGGCCTCGTGTGGTGTCCGGGAGGCCTTGAGCCCACCCGAGCCCCCGTCCAAATATACCAACAAGTCTGTATTCATGATACGGACTTTTTCGAACTTCCGAAACATAGAAAACAACAACGAAACTCAAAATTCAACCCCAAAACCAAATTGAATCAACTTAAGAACTTAAGACTTCTAGAATTCACTTCATTGCGCCGAACGAGCCTATACTACTCGGAATGACTTCAAATTTTGCAAAAAAGTCGTTAATGACATAACGGAACTATCCCCGGTCTCGGAATCTCATTCAGACCTCGGGAACACAAAAATCACATTCCAAACCAAATTTCAAATTTTATGAGATTTCTCGAAACTTCATTAACTCTAATTTCCCATTTTGATCCCGAAACCCGTCAAATCAATCCCGTTTCTTACCAAATTTCACAGATAACTTAAATAACACATATTGAACCTGTTCCAGGCTCCGAAACCGTAATACGGGCCTGACAGCACATGTTTCACATCAAGGTTCATTTTCATAAGCCCTTAATATTTTCATTAAACAATTTTCTTTAAAAATTCATTTCTAGGACTTGGGTCCTCGGAATTCGATTCTTGGCAAACTCCCAAGTCCCATATTTTCCTATGGACCTTCCGGGACAGTCAGGTCACGGATCCGGGTCCGTTCACCAAAAATGTTGACCAAAGTCAACTTTATTCAATTAATTATCATAAATTCAACTCTTTATCAAGTTTCCACATAACGGCTTCCCGGCTATGCGCTCGGGCTGCGCATGCAAATCGAGGTGAGATTGATGGAGTCTTTCAGGCCTCATAACATAGTCATAATTAAAGTTACATAAGATGCCCCTTTTGGGTCATCATAGTGAGTCTCCAAGATGAGTGATTACAAAGCAGATTTTCAAGATGATGCCATCCCAAACAAGTGTGAGGCGCAACATATGTGACATTTGAATATTATTGTGGAAAAGGATACCATTGAGTCAGATGGGTACCACGCCGGTCATGCGTACTTCTGCCTATCATGGTTGGATGATGATGTAGCGGGAGAAGTCAATCCAAGGGTCGATCGAGGAAAGAGGGTCATAGATGAAGCTGTCAAAGCACATGTGAAATACAAGAGGTTGTACAAAAGAATCCTTGAGCCCAAGGCCAGGCATCTGGAACAACACAAATTAGACACAGAATCAATCAATGAGCGAAGAGAAATTGCTAAAAAAAGTCAACGGAATGGTAGGAATATTCAGAGCAGGATCTGATGGAACTAGAAGAGAAGATGAGGAAAAGGATCGTGGATTTTCAGAATGCAGAAGGCAACAAAGGAGGACACATAGAAAGGGTGTACCTGCTGCTAGACATGCGCGGCCTGAGGAACCTGATTGATGGGGCCAAGAAGGCCAAGTTTGGAGAAGGTCCCTCAGGGACCAAGTAGATTAGAATTATTATTTACTTGTTTTTCAAGAGTCGTTTTAGAATTTGATTGTAATAATAAGGCAAATGCCATTAGTAACACCTTTATTTATTCTTGCTTTTGAGGTTTGACTTATTTATTACATTAATTTGGGGATCTCGTTGTGCCCGATAATTTTCTCATTTTATTAATGTAATAAATAACTCCTTTATTTATTCTTGCTAGGCCTACCTCGGGCACAACGAGATCCCCAAATGAGGACGCGAATTCATAATTCCCCAATATATGTTTAAATACTGCAAATGTCCTTCTAAAATCCCTACTGATTTGTTTAGCTTTTTGTTTTTTCTTTATTTTGATTATTCCGATCCTTAAGGTTGGTTCGTGCATACTGGCATCATCAGCGTATCATACCAGATCCAGAGGCCCTCCATCTCCTCCTCATCCTCCTCCTCCAAGTGATCCTAAAAGTAAGGGAAAGGCTAAGATGGATGATATGAATTGTATCAGGAAAGATAACATTGCGCGTGTGGAGAATGTTGAAACTTGAGACGGTCGGAGTACTCCGGCATAGAACGATTTGGTCCTACGGCTGAAGTAGAAAATACTGGAATTGCAAGGGGAACTTGAGCAAGTCTGCAACTTGGAAAACCTCTCCATAAACTTAAACGTCGCAGATATTAACCTGCAAAACGCCCAGAACCCAGCACCTCCTCAAAACACATCAAACCAACATCCAAAAAATCCTCCCGCACCTCATCAATACGCAGCACCTCATCAAAATCCTAACTCTCCACCAGTACCAACTCCTCCTCAACACCAACGTCTTCCAACTCAGTATCCGCAACCTACTACCTACCATACACCTCAAAATACAACACAACCTACTTTGATCCGCTGAATTCAACCAATGATCACCACTACACTCAAACCCCTGTTATCCACCCAAATAACCCCATATATGTAGAAACCTTAACTCACCCCACTCAACAAACCTGATACACACCAGAATACGTCGAGAAGGACATGTTCATCAAGAATATGGCAGTGGAACTTAAGAAGCTCACAAGTCGAGTCTAGGGTGTCGAAGGAGGTAAAGGAATTGAGGGTTTAAATTATTAAGACGGATGTACCAAACTGCCGGAGCGATAAAAACCTCCTAAGTTCGAGATGTTTGACGGAATAGGTGAGCCAAAGGTGCATCTAAGAACATATTGTGACAAGCTCATGGGATTCGGGAAAGATGAGAAGATCTGCATGAAACTGTTCATGAGAAGTCTCACTGGAGACACCCTATCTTGGTACATCAGTCAAAATCCCAAGAAGTTGGTTAGTTGGGTAAGCATGGCATCTTTACTTCATTGATCGATTCAGGTTTAATGTAGAGAATGCACCAGATGTCCTTTACATACAGAACCTCAAGAAGAAACCAACAGAGACTTTCCGCGAGTATGATACTCGGTGGAGATCAGAGGCTACAAAAGTAAGGCTGGCATTGGAAGAAGAGCAAAGGAACAAATTCTTCGTCCTGGCCCAGGATCCACAATACTATGAAAGGTTAATGGTTATCAAGAATCACAAATTCTCCGACATCATCAAGGTAGGGGAAAGGATTGAAAAAGGAATCAAAAGCGGGATGGTAACTAATTTTTAGGCATTGAAGGCTACAAACAAAGCGTTTCAATCAAGGGGCATATCAAAGAAGAAAGAAGTAGGGGTCGTGATGGTAGCCGAAGGTCCAAAATCTCCTCTCACGTACCAGACACCTCCACCCACATATCAACCTTCACCTCCAAGATATCCACAACCTGCCACTACCTACCACACTTATAACACCCAGCCACGAATTATCGCTCACTGCCAGCCCGCCAAAACTATCAGAAACCCAGACCAAACTTTGACCGCAGGTCACCCAGACAATACACCCCTATTACTGAACTCATCGATCAATTCTACGAAAGACTGAAAGCTGCTGGATATGTTACCCCTATTCCCACTGTTGCCATGGAAAACGCCTCTCAATGGGCCTAGCACTCTGGCATGAAAGGGAATACCATCGATGAATGTCTAACTTTGAAAGACAAAATCCAGACATTGATTGATACCAAGGTCATACAAGCAAAGAAGGCCGCACCTAATGTCTGCAAAATGCCTCTTACGGAACATAGGGGCGAATGAGTAAATATGGTAGAGACTGATGAAGAATCGGACCTGGAAGGGTCAATTGGACTTATTCGAGAAGGGAATGATCCTATGAAACCTGAAGTCACTCTCACTCCTATTGTGGTACAGATATAGCCACAAGTCTAAGTTGAGGTAACCGCATCAATTACGTTCGAAATTGAAGTAACAACACCTACAGTTGCACCTGCTCCATTTGAAGTAGAAGTGACCACACCCTTTACTGTGACAATATCATCCACACCGCCCTTTAAGTCTAATGTCATACACTGGGACTATGTCGCGAAAGCAAAGAGGAAAGGAAAATAAAAAATGGTAGAATCTGGTGCGGCATAAGGGATGACCATGACTGGCATAATTTACACACCAGAGAATTAGGGAGATCGAGTAGAGAAGCTACTACCAAACAACCCATCATTGAAACTGGCCCAGATGATCTTTGGAGAAAGGTGCAAGAGATGGAATATTCTGTGGTAGACCATCTGAACAAAACTTCTGCTTAGATATCCATCCTATCATTATTGCAGAATTATGAGGCACATAGGAATGCCTTGATAAAGGTATTGAATGAAGCTTACGTTCCTAATAATATAACTAGTGGGGAGGGGGCTAACATGGTAGGGAAAGTACAGGAGAGCCACAAGATCACCTTTCATGAAGACGAATTGCCACCAGAGGGATTAAGCCCAAAAAGGGCGATGCACATCACGGTACAATACGAGGATAAATTTACTGCCAGTGTTTTGATAGATGGAGGTTCCAATCTCAACAACTATCCATTGACAACTATGAAAAGGTTGGGTAAAGGTTTTCATGAATTACAAGCAGGGACTATGAACGTGAAAGCGTTTGATGGGTCTCATAGGGCCACAATTAGGGAAACCGATCTATGTTTGCATATGGGTCCGACCTGGTTCGATGTTGAATTTCAAGTGCTAGACATATCCGCCTAATACAGTCTACTGTTTGAAAACCTTGGATACATGTCGCTGTGGCCGTGGCGTCTACTTTCCACCAGGCTGTAAAATTCAAATGGAATAATCAGGAAGTGATCATTCATGGAGACGGGAGTAATCCCATTTATACCAACCAAACCGTTATGGCCGTTGATAATAGAAGGAAGTTGGGTGGTGAGACTTATCACCGCATCGAGCGCGTCAACGCAATAGAGAAAGACATGTGGTGGAGCAGCAAAATAGAAAGCATACTAGAATGGTCATGGTATGAACCCGGTGAAGGGCTCGGGAAGAACCTCTATGGCATTACCAACCCAATACAACCAAAGCGTCACGGTATACCCTTTGGGCTTGGGTAATAGTATACCTGGTAGGAATATGACGATTGGTCGCCTCCATGGCGTGGCCCTTACTACCCTCTTGAGAAGCTAGAGCCGCATTTAAGCCAATCCTTTCATCAAGTTGACACAATATGGGGATTTGAAGAAGATGAAGCTATAGCTGGTCTAAGGAACATGTTCTTGGAATATGAAGACATGGATTACAATGTGATAGTTGAGGAGGAGTAGGATGAGTCCCGGGGTTGCATGGCTGCTAGTGTTGTGGGTTATCGTCATATTTGGATGGACAAAGAAGACGCAGAAAATATAGCCTTCATTACACCTCGGGGAGTATAATGCTATAAAATTATGGCATTCGGTATGAAAAATGTGGGCCACCTACATGAGGGCCATGACAACCATTTTCCATGACATGATACACAAGGAGATAGAAATATATGTGGACGACGTCATCATCAAATCCAAGAAGGCCACAGATCACGTATCATATATGAGAAAATCCTTTGACTGGATGTGAAAGTACAACCTGAAGATGAACCCTGCAAAATGTGCTTTGGGAGTTCCTGCTGGTAAATTGTTGGGGTTCATCGTCAGGCGTTGAGGAATTGAGTTGGACCCGTCAAAGGTCAAAGTTGTCCAGGATTTACCACCACCAAAGAACAAAAAGGACGTGATGAGTTTCTTGGAACGTCTCAACTATATCGACCGCTTCATAGCACAATCAATTGTGATATGTGAGCCGATTATCAAAATGTTGAAGAAAGATGCCGCAACCAGCTGGACTGAAGACTGTCAAAAGGATTTTGACAAAATCAAGGAGTACCTGACACACCACCAGTCCTAGTCCCGCAAGAACCGGGTAGACCATTACTACTTTACCTTTCCGTATTAGATGGAGCTTTCGTTTGTGTCTTGGGGCAACATGACAAGACCGGGAGAAAGAAGCAGGACATATATTATCTGAGCAAGAAGTTCACGCCTTACCAAGTACGGTACTCCCTATTGGAACACACTTACTTGTGCTCTGACGTGGATAGCCCAGAAGTTGAGGCACTACTTTTGTGCTTATACCACATATCTCATATCGAGGATGGATCCTCTGAAGTAAGGAAAGCTGGCCAAATGGAAAATATTGTTGAGTGAGTTTCATATCATCTATGTAACTCAGAAGGCAGTCAAGGGGCAAGCATTAGTAGATCATCTAGCAGAAAATCCTATAGGAGGAGAATACGAACCACTGAAGACGTATTTTCCTGACGACGAAGTGTTATTTGTAGGAGAGGATATCGCTGAGGCCTACGACGGTTGGATAATATTTTTTTACGGAGCTGCAAATTTCAAGGGAGTTGGTATCGTAGTAATTTTGGTGTCGGAAACCGATCAACCTTACTCGGTGTCCGCAAAACTCACGTTTCCATGCACCAACAATATGGTGGAGTATGAAGCGTGCATATTAGGGCTCAATTTGGCCGTCGACATGACTATTCAAGAATTACAAGTTATTCAGACCTACTGGTCCACTAGGTACAAGAGGAGTGGCCTACAAAGAACACCAAAATACTGCCATATCTGCATCACGTACAAGAGATGATATAAAGGTTTGCGAATATAGTGTTTCGACATGTCCCCAGAGTCCAGAATGAGTTCGTAGATGCACTGGCCAATTTGTCCTCCATGATACAACACACTGACAAGATTTTCATTGATCCCAATCTGGTAAGGATTCATAACCAGCCAGCTTACTGTGCTCATGTTGAAGAAGAAATAGATGGAAATCCATGGTTCCACGACCTCAGGGAATATTTGGCAAAAGGAGAATATACAGAGCATGCAAACCACACTCACAAACTCACACTCTGAAGGTTGTCCTACCATTTTTTCAAAAGCGGAGAAATGTTTTATAAAAGAACTCCAGACCTAGGTTATTACGGTGTGTTGACGCCAAAGAAGCCTCCAAATTTCTTGAAGAGATACACGCTGGAACTTGCGGCCCACATATGAATGGTTTTGTCCTAGCCAAGAAGATACTTAGAGCAGGATACTTTTGGATGACTATGGATACAAACTGCGTTAGGTATGTTCAGAAATGTTATCAGTGCCAGATACATGCAGATATCAAACGGGTACCGCCAAATGAACTCAATCATCAAGTGCACCTTGGCCTTTTGCTTCCGGGGATTGGATGTCATCGGTCCAATCGAACCCACCACTTCAAACGGGCACAAATTCATCTTAGTGGCATCGACTATTTCACATAATAGGTTGAAGCTCCATCCTACAAAGTTGTAACCAAGAAAGTCGTCGCAGATTTCGTCAGGGATCGTATTGTTTGTCGATCTGGGGTTCTATAATCCATCATAACAGAGAATGCCGCCAATCTCAATAGGGATTTGATGAAATCCATGTGTGAAACCTTCAAAATCCAGCACAAGAATTCCACAGCATACATGCCTCAAATGAATGGAGTCGTGGAGGCTGCCAACAAGAACATCAAGAAAATACTACGGAAGATGGTAGAGAATCATAAACAATGGAACAAGAAGTTACCATTCGCCTTATTGGGATATCATACTACAGTCCGCACATTAGTCGGGGCAACTCTTTACCTATTGGTCTACGGTACTAATGTCGTCATCCCCGCCGAGGTAGAAATTCCTTCTTTAAGAATTATACAAGAAGCTTAACTCAGTGATGCAGAATGGATAAGAAGCCACTACGAACAAGTAGGTCTCGTTGACGGGAAAATAATGAATTTAGTGTGTCATGGTCAACTTTATCAGAATAGAATGTCCAGAAATTTGGCCAAAGCCTATCAATTCATATGCAGTCAAAAGATACTATGTGTAATCTGTTTGCATTTATTCATATGATTTATTTAAACTACGCTTAACCTGATTTCAGTTTTAGAGGGGATACGTAGGCAGCCCTGTGGGTTCGGTCACAATTAAAAAAAAATCCATTTTCCCCATAATAAGAAACTGGGGCTGAATTTTGAGGAGGACCCTCAAAATTCTATGTCAAGAGGGTCGCAATGTCTCTAATAATGTCAAAGTCAATGGTTCACCTAATCAATTTTAAATCGCATATTACTATGTTTCAAATAACTATGCATAAATATTTTTGAAAACTTTATTTTTTAGCCAAATGCTACCCATTGTAACTCGTATAGGACTCTAGTGCGGAGCAAAGCAAAGCAAGCAGACAAAGGCACGAACCAGCTCCCCCCCCCCTACCCCAAAAAACTCACGATTTTCCTTTGGATGCAGGAACTGGGAATAACCACTAGTACGCGCACCTTAAAATCATTACCTTTATAACAATCGGACTACCCTACGCAAATATATCTCCAACTAACATATACTCTACTTCTACTTGCTATTTGTCCTTTGCATGAAACTAAGCACTGTCTCAAATCTTGCATGAGGCTAAGCCGTGCCTCCTCATTTACATAAGTCTAAGCATTGCCTTTCACTTGCATGAGACTAAACACTGTCTCAAATCTTGCACAAGGCTAAGCCCTGCATCCTCATTTGCATAAAACTAAGCATTTCCTCCCACCTGCATGAGGCTAAGCACCGTCTCAAATCCTGCATGAGGCTGAGCCCTGCCTCCTTATTTGCATAAGGCTAAGAATTGCCTTTCACTTGAATGAGACTCAGCACTGCCTCAAATCTTGCATGAGGCTAAAACATGCCTCCTCATTTGCAGAAGGCTAAGAATTTCCTTCCACTTGCATGAGGCTAAGAACAGTCTCAAATCCTGCATGAGGCTAAGCCCTTCCTCCTCATTTGCCTAAGGCTAAGCATTGCCTTCCACTTGCATGACACTAAGCACTGTCTCAAATCTTGCATGAGGCTAAGCCTTGCCTCCTCATTTGCATAAGGCTAAGTATTGCCTTCCACTTGCATGAGGCTAGGCACTGACTTAAATCCTGCACTAGGCTAATACCTTCCTCCTTATTTGCATGAGGCTAAGCTCTGTCTTTCCAGTGCAAGACTAAGAATAGTCTCTCTTTGCATGACCACAAATGTTACCCTATTTCAAACCTCGCATGTTTCTCTGCTTTCGGGGCTAAGCTCTGCCCCCAACTCTACACAAGACTAAGCTCTGTCTTGTTTTATCTCAAGCATCATGCCTCTGCATCTCATGGGCTAATACATAGCAAATTTTTTCGAAGGTGTCATAGTCCTAAGGCATAATCCTCATAGCCGGAAGACACCATACCATGGCCTGAGGATCACTTAATCTTGCACATCATTATTCAAAGGCATCATGATTCGGAGGCACCATATTCATAGTCCGAGAACACCATTTCATGGCCTGCGAACCCTGTACCGCACAATTAATGTTCCGGGACATCATGGGCAGGGGACGTCATCATCACCGTCCAAAGACAATCTCCATGGTCCGAAAGGATTAGCATCATGTTTATATGCATTGTGTTTTGAGTTTGCAGGTGATCCAGTGAGTAACCGTTATCCTAACGGGAGAAATCTTCGCTCCAGTTTCCATTCAATGTTGATATTCTTTAATTATTTCAAACGTAACCGATCATCGCCCGTTGTCCATTCTAATCTGATATCAACTCAAGTATCCATAACTCTCAATCTCAATTTGTCATATCCAGAAAACGTTTTGTCTATTCTTATAAAAACTTGATCGGTTTGTTCCACTGTTGGATCCAGAACTACACATGGCCGAATTCTTGTAAAACTAGAGATATGTAGGAAGCTCAGAAACCCAAGTGCGGCTTATAATTTTCAAATCACCGCGTTCGGTCAAAATCGATCATCATTTCTTTACGCGACAACTCTTTCATCATTCCCGGGTAAAGAGGGGCAGTTGTTGATACCTAATTTTTCCCTCATATTTCTTATATATATATATATATATATATATATATATATATATATATACA